>CABFOW010005172.1:6548-21438 GCA_902141385.1 Timema californicum
ATTATTATTATTATTAGCACCGCGTCTTACTACCCGTTCGGGTTATACGCACTTACGCTAATGTGTAATGGTAGGGTGATTGTGAGATGAAATGGAGGACCTACAGTTTAACGTGGGATCCGAACCACGGTGGAGGCCTGGCATTCCCCACATTCACAAGATGTCTTGTCAGAGGTGAAGGAAGGGTTTGGTAATCAGATAAATCTGTACCGGGACCGAGGATTGAACCCCGGCCGCCAGAATAGAAGTCTGACACCTTACCCCTAGACCACCAGGTCACCAACCTCTATTAATTGTTTGCATAAAGAGGATTTCTTGTCAGATACTATTACATATGTGTTTTGTGATGTTTTTCTTCTTGGGTACATGATTGCAGTGTCGTCAGTTGTTTTGTTTTTTTCAAAATGGCCACCTAGTGTAGTACATAATTTTAAACGTATAACATCCCCTAATTCGTAACGTGGTCAAGTCCGGTATCAAATGAAAGCTCTTTATTCGTGGCAATGCAACTAATCACACTTTATCTACATATATTTAAGCGAAATGTAAAATATTGTTTGTACAAAAGTATTTTATTTATTATGTATATTGTGGCTGTACACTTGCAAAATCTTGAAAACTTTTTTTTTTTTGCGGTATGGACAGACGACAGTGTCTCTGAAACATATTTTTGCAAGTGCAGGAATGTGTAAAATCTTCAAGAATAGTTTCAGTGGTGACTTGTGGCTTCAGTTCACCATATCCCTCTATATAATCATAAAATGATGGTAGAAGGGTGGGTGCATCAACAAATATATGGTACCGTGTCATCTTATGACAGTAGAAGGTGACTAGAGCTTCTCTAGATCAAGCACCCGCCTCGGTGGCGTAGTTGGCTAACGCGCTTGTCGTGTTGAAGCTCGACTGCTGAGGACGGGGAGATAGAGGTTCGAATAGTCGGGTGAACTGGGGGTGGTTTTTCCTAAATGATTTTCCACTCTACCTCCACGCAAATGCGGGTTCACTTCCTCTAATTCAACCTTCCCAATTCCTAATAATTAGAGTAATTAGTACTTAAAGCGTATAACACGAACGGGTAGTAAGACGCGGTGTTAGATATTATTATTTCTAGATCAAGCGTTTCCATTTGATGATATTGATGAACCTGGAGTTTGTTTCACCATGTACATTCAGGGCCGGTCTTATGACTACCGGATAAATATTGCTATTGGGAGGTTAAAGTTAGCTACCAGATAAAAGTTGTCAACAACTTTAAAGTTTTACGCGTCTTTTGAACTGAATTTATCTGACAGATAGATAGCTATCTCTAGGATGAATATATTTTTATGCAGAAAACGCAAGGTTGGTACTGTTTTTACTGGTGCGCGCATGCGTACAAACCCTGCTGCTACGTCTACAACCTAGCGAGTGGCTACAACGCTCAACATTTGTTAAACAATGGCGGCTAAACAAATGCGAGGAAACAGATGTCGTCACGTGGGCGAGGAAGCTAAGATGTCTTGCAAGTACTAATTTCGGTGTCTGCCAAAATGTGGGCAATAGTTGGGTACAACGTTTACAAAATTTCATTTATTGTACTCACATTTTGATAATTTGTTCTTATATAAATATAACTCTACAAATATCTTGTCAGTTAATATAAAAGTGTGAATTAATGTTCTAACTTTATATATTTAGAGCCCGGGCCAGTGCTTACTAAACACGTGAACCAAGATTTTAAAATAAAAACAGATTTTGACTGGCGAAGCCTCATGAAAAACAACGCGTCACTGTGGAAACCACCATTTTAAATTTCAAATAAAAGTTATCAGGTACTTAAACCTCCCGATAAAAATGTGATGGATGAATACATTTTATCTGGCAGATAAATGCTACATGGCAGTCATAAGACGCAATTTTAACTTATCTACCAGATAGAAATATTTATCGAGGAGTCATAAAACCCGCCCTTAGTAATGTAAATATTGCGAGAGTAGAAAGTCAACTGTCAGCAACAAAAACAACATCTAGTTACGAACAACAACATTTAGTTACAAACAATAACATCTAGTTACAAACAACAACATTAAATTCTAAACATCATACACAATATGTTTGATTAGTTCAGTATCGAGTAAGCTTGTTGCGGCGCGTGTTCAAAGTTTGAACAATAGCTATTGATACCCTAAAGGAACTAATTTCCGTTGATTGGTCCAGAGACAAGACCATTGAGGGGTAACAGACCCCCTCCCCATCACGGCTGTTATAAATAAGACAATCTTTTGTCTAGATCCAAATATCTCTTGATGTCGTTACACTAGCGGCGGAGGGCAGATTTCGTTTTTACCGATTGTTAGTTTTGATGATGAGCTCTCACTATAAAGTGAGGGAAGCTCTCGTTTATTTAGGGCATGTGATTCTGACTTTGATGGTCAAGACCTATACTTACTCTATGTCATTAGGAACTCGAAAGTTCAATTGCCGCCCTTACGAAAGTACGCCATCTATCCACATCTTGAGCCTGTTCTCTCCAGTCCACCTCATTACACCCCATCTCTTTAAGGTCCATTCTAATGTTATCCTACCATCTACAGTAGCCCCATAGCTTATTTGGTGCTGACTGACAGCTCACAGCTGACAGCTAAATACCTTTAAAAGTTACTAGACCAAATTATGTATCCCTACGCCGAACCATATGATCTGCAAAAACATGTGTTTATCAGCTGTCACTTCTGACGGTCAAAATTTAGGTATTTACTTAAATTTGCACTATCAGAAGTCAGCTGTGAGCTGTCAGTCAGCACCAAAGTAGCCACGGGGCTACTGTACATCTAGGTCCTCCCACTGGTCTCTTCCCATTGGGTTTGCCAGTCAGTGCCCTGAACAAGGTTCTAGATCCTTCCATTCACGCTGCGCGTACTTCCCACAGTAATCTACGAGACTCGATTATCCTAACAATGTCTTGTGATGAGTACAGGATGTGTAACTGTCCCTTTTTGGACCGAATATCTCCCTAGCACTTTGTTTCCGACCACCTCACATTTGTAGTTGTCATATAAGGTAAGATACCACGTTCAACACCCCATGGGAACAACAAGTGCGTTTAGATGACACGTGACCCGCCTCTGTGGCGTAGTTGGCTAACGCGCTTGTCGTGTTGAGCTCGACTGCTGAGGACGGGGAGATCGAGGTTCGAATCTCGGTCGGGTGAACTGNTTCGGGTTCACTTCCTCTAGTTAAACCTCCCCAATTCCTAATCCATTAGAGTAATTAGTACTTAAAGCGTATAACCCGAACGGGTAGTAAGACGCGGTGCTAAATATTATTAATAAATAACACGTGGGAGCCGTGTACGAAGGGTAATATGCAATAGCGGAGACAAGTGGATCTCCTGAGTATCGACCCAGGTCATATTAGTGCAGGTTGCTGACATGACGGTCTCGCTTCTAACCAATCATTTTAACCAGACATGACTATCAACACGTTTTCTGTACTTTTAGTTATATTCTTGATTCGCGTACTTTTTCAATAAACCCTAAAAAAAGTTTCTATTTACTTATCTCAGTCGCACCTTTCCCTTCCCCCTCCCCTTGACCCTTCAATCTTGACCTGAGTGTCTAAAGGGAGGCAACTAGCTACTATATATATATAATATGAGGGGTACAAGAGAAAATGGGGAGGGTCACAATACACACATTTTATATGACAACAACTTTTATATCTCAAACCACATAATGATCTCAGAAAATACTTTTTTAAATTAATTTGAATATGAAAAGAGATATTTTTATTCATACTCTAAAGTGCATTAGAAAGGTTTCATGATTGTCTATCAGATGGCAGCACTAACTCAATGATTTTATAACATATGGCAGAACTAGTTCAATGATTTTATAACAGATGGCAGCACTGGCTCAATGATTGTCCAACAGATGTCAACCCTAGCTCAATGATTGTCTAACAGATGGTAGCACTAACTCAATGATTTTATAACAGATGGCAGCACTAGCTCAATTATTGTCCAACAGATGGCAGCACTAACTCAATTATTTTATAACAGATGGCAGCACTAGCTCAATGATTGTCCAACAGATGGCAGCACTAACTCAATGATTTTATAACAGATGGCAGCACTAGCTCAATGATTGTCCAACAGATGGCAGCACTAACTTAATTATTGTCTAACCTATGGCAGCACTATTTAAATTTGAGCTAAAATTTGACTTTCCTCTGTACCCTTCATATATAATATTAAATTAATAATAGAAAATAATCTTAATCTCCCTCAAGGAATTATAATTGTTAACTAATTAATTTGTTTATTTTTAAATACTTGAGGAAAGGCTAAAGGGATTAAGAGGATAATCAGGGGGCTGAGACCTGGAATCCCCAATGGACGAGAAACTCCTGTTCTTTATTGTTAAATATATTATTATGTTGGGATACACAACATAACATAATCCTGCCGTTCCCTTACGGGGTAGGCAAGAAACTGTGCATATAGCTCAAAAAAACAACCCCTTACTTAATCCATCCTCACAAAATTTCTCCACACTTCTCTATCCTTGTATACTCCTTTCTCTTAAACAACATCCATACACAGAGTCATACATACTCTTATTATTAAAACTAGTAATGAAAGAGATATATTTAATTTGATGTTTATTTATCTATTTTATATATTTTTAATATCTACTATATATATTTAAAGAGTCACTGTTTCGTTACGCATGTTTTTTTTAAAATAAATAGTAAATCTCTTTTAATATGACAGTTTTAAATGTAAACTAATCTACTTTTAATGCAGTAATACTTATTTGGAGAATGTTCAAAATGTTAAATTTATCATCATGTGGGGCTTGTAAACTTATTATATATTCACACTTTATTGATTAGTATTTATTTTGAATGGGGCATTGTATACCGTATAGTAAGTTGTAAATTTACCACTGATGGTCTAATTGTGTTACTAATCATTTTATGTAGCCTCCAATTGACCATTATTTAGATTTTAAACAATACAATTTGTTTGGTAGTAGTGTTTAGAGTTAATTATTATTCTACACTTCGTATAATCAACTAAAATATGAACAATTATTGAGTTTTACTGAACCATAAATATAAATATTGGACTCATGAGATTACTACGTTAATTTTAACTATTGATATTATTTAAGGTTTAGCTTTTATAATTAGGGATTATTCCAATGGAATTAAAATAGTGTTAAAGTTATGTATCGAAAAGCTATCGTGAATGTGATAAGGGAAGTTCTCTTATAACATTATTTCCGGTGATAAATAGCTGAAAAATTGAAACAACCAATTTATTATTTAGTTTTAAGGAATGACCGATATGCGATATTTGTATTATTTAATAACAAAGTTAAACTTAATATTTTGTAAGCATTCCATTGAAATAAACATAAGGTGTATAATGGGTTTGCTACGGTGTAAGAATTATCTAAGGAAGGGATTTTTAAACCGCGGCCCGCCGACTCATGAAAGATATAAAATTATTATAAGAGAAATAATGACACACATATTTATATTTTACATAATTAAATAATAAAATAAATTAGTGTTTTAAGTTAGTTTACAAAGTAATTTTGTCTTATACGCGAAGAAATATATTACGTTTTTATATAAATATAGCTTGAATCGGAAAATGACTACTCTAGTTAGTCTATTAGACAAGGAGGGAGAGAGTATTATTTCGGTTGTGTTCGGACATAGTTGGGTGTGTTCGGACATAGTCGGGAGTGTTCGGAAATAGTCGGGAGTGTTCGGACATAGTCGGGAGGATTCGGACATAGTCGGGAGTGTTTAGATATAGTCGGGAGGGTTTGGACATAGTCTGAAGTGTTCGGACATACCCGGGAGTGTCCGGACATAGTCGGAAGTGTTCGTATTTGCTTATCTAAGGCAATTGACTAGACTGCCGATGACAAGTATATCGGGCTTTGAATCTCATCCGGATATGCTGAGGGTGTTTTGTTTTCCTAAATGGTTTTCTGGTACACTTCCTCTAAATTCAGCCTTCCTAATCCCTAACACGTAATTAGTAAATACGCGTATAACCCGAACAGGTAGGGAGATGCAGTTTTTAAAAAATGTCTAAAAAGCTGTGTAAAAGTGTTTTTTTAAAGATCACAAGAAAAATTACTAAATACAAATATATAATTTAAAGTATAGGCCTTATAAAAAAATATTTGCTCCCAAAAAGATAATATTTTTAGACGCACTTTACTTTAGGTTAAACGCCAGTTACTATATTTGATCTAGGCCATACGCATTTAACTACACTGATGATTTAGGACTTAGGAAGAAATAAAATTAAAGGAAAATGTCCCCACATTTTCATGGAGGCAAGGTGGATAAATATTTAGAGGAAAACACCTTCATTAGATTGGACCCGACCGGTTTTAAAACCCTGACCTCTTCACTAGCAATAAAGTCTTAACACGAGTGTGACGCCTTAGGCCGCACGACCACTGATATGGGTGAAAGTATAGTTACTTTCACTGTCTTTCATGATATGTCAGAAGTTTAAAAAAAAAAAAGGTACATGAACTTAAGCATTTTGTTCCATTTAATTCCCAACTAAACCGCAAACAAAAAACTATTTTAAACATTATATTTAAAACATTGTATAGTCAATAGCCTAATTGTTGTGCCGTTATTGCTAATTGCTATAATTACTAATAATTGTGGCTTGTGGCACGGAGGGCTATACGTAGTTAAGGTAGGTAGAGAATCGCGTGAGAAGAAGGGAATGTATGACGTCAGAAAGAAAATATATCATTAAGTAAGCACGTACAATCCACCAATATTAAAGCTTGGTTCATGGTCGAAAAATCAAGAAATAACGTATGCGTTAGGGGTCATCCATAAACCACGTAGGACTTTTTTTTACCTTTTTTAACCTTTCCTCCATAGAACACCATGTAGACATCAGTTCTCCCTCCATGTAATACCATGTAAATATTAGATCTCCCTCCATACAACACTATTTAAACATTATAGACCCCTCCATGTAAATACGCACACAGACTACGCTGACGTTTCGTGTTAACACGTTTGTTACGCCCCACTGTTATGCGCCATTTGTTACAATCTCATAACGGGCCGCTCGTTTGGTCGCAAACTATTATATTCTTATAGTGGGCCCCTCGCTTGGACGCTATTTGTGACGCCACTATTAGCTGTCCCCTTCGTTTGGACGCCAATTGTAATGACCCAAGTTGGGCGCCAATTGTTATGTTCCTATAGCTGGTCCACGTTGGGCCGCCAATTGACACCTTACGTAATATTTTTGGTGATAAATGCCCCACGTTTGGAAGTCATTTATAACATTAAGAGAGTTTTACTTGTTTGATTGTCCCGCGGTTGTTTCGTCATTTGTTACGTTTAAAATAGTTCCTATCACTCCCCTACATTGGGCCTCACTTTTTATGATAAAAATAACTAACGCCAGATAGAGTTTTAATATTGGTTTATTCAATATTAATTATTGATACTTTGATAGAAAAACGATCATGTTGCACACAATCTAGACGAGCGCCTAACAACACACGTCCGTCCGAGAGAATGCTTGACATCACAGTAAGCTCTGAGATTAGATCATCCGTGATATACCTCAGTCCAATGGAACTTACTAGAATGTTTAGTTCGCGAAAACGTACAGAAGCAAATAGAATGGCCGAGAACCGGGCACTGCCTCAAATTGAACATCTACAATGTTCTGGGTTGTTCCAGAGCAGGTAGTTGAATTTTAAAAGACTTTTATATTGTAATTTTGACTCGACTTTATGTCACACACTGAAGTTAGTTACAGTAGCTAATGCCTCCTAACTTCAGGGCGTATACTTGACAACAAGAAATAAGTAGTAATTTCCCAGTTCGAATCTGGTAAATATCATATATGAATAATTTATTTCCTTCGCCTCTGACAAGACATCTTGTGAATGTGGGGAATGCCAGGCCTCCACCGTGGTTCGGATTCCACGTTAAACTGTAGGTCCTTCATTTCATCTCACAATCACCCTACCATTACACATTAGCGTAAGTGCGTATAACCCGGACGGGTAGTAAGACGCGGTGCTAATAATAATAATAATGATAATTTATAAGAAGACGTGCTGCTTTAAGTGCCAAGTAATAAAATATAAAATTCAAATAAAAATTTATTTTAAAAATATATATATATAATTAAGAGGAGAATATTGACAATGCTTTCAAATATTTTTAGGGTCAAATCAGGGACATTACACGGTTTAGTGAAAAATCCATTCCACTAAATTATATGGCAGTGCTGACACTGTCATGATGTGTTGACATGCCATGACACGCTTCAACCCCAAGATCTGGATGTCAAGATCTTTGTCACACACGTGTTAAATCATCAGCACGTGACACTTGAATTTCTTCGGTCCAAGCCGAATTTTGTGAGATATTGAAGATAATGTATGAGGAGGCTGTAATTGGGTATTTACGGGGGTATGAATTCCTTTTCAATCCTCGTCTGAAAGAATATAGAAACCAACGCGTCAGGACGGAAATATGAGAGGAAATGGGAGAAAAACCTGGAATTTACAGGTAATTACCATACTTTCTCTGATGATTTTATTTACTTGTATTTTTAATATTTATCTATTTTATTTTTTATATCTGGTTTGCACTTAACAAACGCATCCAAACCTACAAATTATTTTAACCAAGAATATTAAAGCAAATAACAATCGAGCTTAAAGGCAACCGCCTGGTTCAGCGAGAAGTTACCAATCAAATGTAAGGTCACGCGTCTTAAAATACAACGGTCTATTTCTGTAAGTACTTCTCTATTCTGTCCAAGCTTATACTCTATTTCACCCCACCCCTACAACCACTCTGTTATGTCAATAAGAGAGAGAAGAAATAAAACCACGAAACTTATCTCAAGGTAAATATAATAATAATAATAATAATTAATATTATTAGCACCGCGTCTTACTACCCGTTCGGGTTATACGCACTCACGCTAATGTGTAATGGTAGGGTGATTGTGAGATGAAAATGGAGGACCTACAGTTTAACGTGGGATCCGAACCACGGTGGAGGCCTGGCATTCCTCACATTCACAAGATGTCTTGTCAGAGGTGAAGGAAGGGTTTGGTAATCAGATAAATCTGTGCCGGGACCGAGGATTGAACCCCGGCCGCCAGCATAGAAGTCCGACACCTTACCCCCTAGACCACCAGGTCACCCTCAAGGTAAATAGGAAAGCTCGCTGATAGTTCTCAAATATCAAACCATTACTGTATTTGTTAGAGAAAGGTTAAATCTAAAGCCCTTTTTTCATCAAGTCTAGTCTCATAGCTCTGTAAATGTAGTTAAGGAAGTCGTTGAAAATATGCTACTGTCACATTTATTTATATTGAAAAAAATCAAAATATTGGGTTGATAAAGAAAAAGAGCCCTGTTGGAATATTTCGACTTTATTTTGACGTGAACCATACTGTAAAATAATTCATCGTAAAATTAAATATTGCGTTAGATCTGAACGTCTGCGTGGCAATTTCTCGCTTACTAAGGCGACCCCTATAATAAAACAACCTCAACAGTATTAATATTGTGATATATATGTAATATATTAACATAGTTTATTAGCAGAACAACCTCCTTGGCGTCCGGACAGATTATAATTTAATCCACGTGAACCCGTGACTAGCTTACGACTGTTTGAATTCATTCAGGCTTAGTTCAAACTGATTAGGTTTCAAACTAAGGACTTCCGGTCAGGATACAACACGTCAGTGGCGGCTCGTGTATAGGCACTGCTTAAATGCAGCCCCCTCTATTTACACTTGATATTATCGATAACAATTAATATAATGAGCCCTTTTTTATTTATTTATTTATTTATTTATTTATTGTAGTACAATATATATATTCCTTAAGCTTAATGTCAGTACTTCAGTAGCCATCCCCAAGTTTATGAAAAAGATACAAAAATGTTTGTATGGAATTGTGCGCTTCACAGTGCCAGTGACGTGGTGTTTGACTGTTGTGCGCATGCGCATATAGGAAGGGAGTGGGGAGGAAGGTGGGACTGCCAGGTAGATATAGCACTGTTGCTCTCGAAGTGCCGGTTCTGGCGTGATGGTGGAAGGAAGTTTTTTTTATTCAGCGTGTGTTGTGCTTAAAAACAATGTACCATATTCTTGAATTTGATAGAGTGTAGAATTAAGATTATTATTCTGCCTCCATCTATTCTATTTGCTTCATTTTTATTTCGGTTATTTTATTTAACAGAAAGACTTAATGCTCTTTCAGTACTTTCAATGGAGAAAAATTTCCTCAATTGTCATCCAAGAGATCAATAGGAAAATTATTAAATTTTTTTGTGCAAATTAAAACAAGGAGAATGGATTTCATTTTTAAATGAATAGATCAAGCTTGAACTATAATAATTTAAGTTAAAGTAAGTAAAAAAGTATTTTTTTTGTTTAAAATTTTATCAAGTTCCTGAATAAATTTCCTTTTTATACATGTTTTTTTTCTTTTACACAATTTTATAAAACAAAAGCTAAAAAAAAATCTGGAGCAGCACCCTCAATAATTTTACCTACTAGCCGCCACTGCAATGCGTGCAGTTATAGGATGATAAGACGTGGATCAAATTTTAAAAAAAAATATTTCCGGATTATTGGATATACTTCGAAACAAGCTACCCAATTATTTTTCGTATCAAAATTCGTTGAACATATCGTCAGTATTGAAACTTTTTAAAACTGTAGGAAAGAATTTAACGGGTTTTTTTAAAATTGATATTTAAAAATAAAATAGTCGATTACTTAGAAAAATAAAAATTATGCAACTTTCTCTATTCTTCTGTTTGTTTGTCCCTCTTAGCCCCAAATATATCTCTCATCAATGTATTCTAAAAAAAACTCTGAATTAATTTTCTTGCTACAAAATGATATTCCGCGCTTTACGAGTTAATGAGGGAAACATTTTTCAGTTCAGACACACACAAAAAACAATTTGATCAAGTCCCACTTTGACTCGGTTGGGTTACTAGAAAAAAAAAAGTTAGTAAAAAGTTATTTTGTTTATTTGATTTTCGTGTTTCGGGTCCCACAAAGACCAGGAAAAGCAAAGGGAACGGGGGGAGTGGGTTTTAATTTAATTAAAACCAGCGTGCGGAGGGGTTTTCAATTTACGACGACAGAAAGAACCATTTCTATTCTACATACAACCGTCAGTTTACATTATATCATTATATTCTATTCATCATCGACATATTAATTTGCAAACTTTGTGTAAAAAAAAATATTTAAAAAATGTAGTTTCTATTTTGAATCCACAATATTCCGGTTTGTTGATTTTTGAATGAAACGCTTGAGGGGCCCCCCACATAATTACCAGGTAGACTGGCTAAAGTTGGAATAAAAACAAAAATAATAAAACTTCCCAATGTTAATATGCATATCAGCAAATTGTGTCGGAATAAATCGTTCAATCATTCAAAAAACAAGTTACGAACTATGTATATTTCACTAGCCCCTGGCCGTATCCACATGAAGCTATTTATTTACCGAGGTGCTCTTTTATTATCGAATCAATAAAACGCCCCTCTTCTCCAAACCCGGGGCCCAAGCAACTCCTATATATCGGGAGAAATGTGAATTGGAAGATAAGGGCGATTTATTTGTTTGCGTCCACTTGAAGGGACCGATATTAATATATACTTATTACTCTAAGAATGCTCACTTTCTAGACACTTCCCTTTACTGTGACGTCAGTTAGGTCAATGCACATGCCCAATCTTCACTACTATACAGCGCATGCTTAGTCCCTCCACTTGATATACTAATGTATGTGTCGGACTGTTATGTCAGTTAAATCACAGCGCATGTACAGACTTTTAACTGCTAGACAGCGCGAATGTAGCCCCTCCCCATTCACTGCGATTGGCCAATATCTCTTTGTGTCTGTGACGTCAATTGAACAACTGCTCATGCGTGGACCAAGCCCCTCCCCCTGCGCCCGTCTCGGTCAGTATATTTATGTGGCCATGACGTAAGATAAGGAAGGTTTATTGTGGTTTGCAGTGCATGGTGGTCTTGTTTGGCTTTAGATTATCTGCACCATCTAGAAGAACTAAGTTTATAGATAAAAGTATTGAATGGGCATTCAATACATCTTTGAAGTATTTCACACAGTATGCTTTGATTTTTATGGTTTAAGGCGATTGGCCCTTTTCATTTGGCGTGGAAATGTGGAGCCGTGGGAACAAACGGTTATCTACAAGAATATTTATTGTTTCGCAATTTTCTTTTCGGAATTTTTTTTACAAGAATAGAAGCATGTTGATTAAATTATACTTTTTATATACACACCTCTTCTATAATTTTAAAAGTGATAAAATATCGGTATGATTGACATTTTTCAATAGAAAACTGCCGGATGCATAACAAAAAATAAGAAAATGTAACAATTAATAAACATCTATACATTTTCTTAGAAGAGGGTTTGAAAATATGAACATAAAAATTTCCCTCGTTCTTGAGAAAACTGGTATTTCCAAACGTATGTTTTTTTCCGCAAGACCTGTCCAGTAGCTAGCGCCATCTACGGTTTCCATGATCCATTTGTTCTTGTTGGCGCGGAAGGATACTTTGGTCGGTTGTGAAGCCACGCCACGTCTTTCACCCTCCCGCCCACCATCCCACAAAATAGGTTTTAGACTTGCGCTTGACAGGGCCAAAGGCCTTAAGGATAAGGCGAGCCCAAAATTGTTAGGTATCAAGTGACCTCGGTGGACTTGGGGTAAAGTGCTCACCTCAGGACCCAATGTTCGTGGGTTAAAACCCAGCCGGGGCTGAGAGGTTTTTCTTGAGTGATAAGAATCCGTAGCACAACTTCCTTCGGAGGGAAAGTAAAGCTGTCAGTCTCATGTCAATTGTGGAATGTAAAAGAACCCTGAAAGGTATGTGAAAATAATCTTTCCTGGCAAAATTAGTGAGCTCTTTCACTCTCGCTCAAAGAAATTATCGTTTACTGATATACCCGGTCAATTCAGAAAGTGTACGTTAAAAATACCTCAAATATTTGTTTAAAATACTAAATAGAATTCATGTTTAAAAATGAAGTGGTCCTATGGCAAAATAATTTTATAATGGAAATTAATAAAGATAAAGGATTGATAAACTAATAATTTTAGCCACTAAAACACCCCTTAATTGCCCTCTTTAGTCACAAGAACACCCCTCAACTGCCCTTTTTTAACCACTAGAACACCCTTAACTACCCTCTTTAGCCACTAGAACACCCCTTAACTACCCTCTTTAGTCACTAGAACACTCCCTTAACCACCCTCTTTAGCCACTAGAACACCCCTTAACTACCCTCTTTAGCCACTAGAACACTCCCTTAATTGCCCTCTTTAGCCACTAGAACACCCCTTAACTACCCTTTTTAGCCACTAGGACACCCCTTAACTACCCTCTTTAGCCACTAGAACACCCCTTAACTACCCTCTTTAGCCACTAGAACACCCCTTAACTACCCTCTTTAGCCACTAGAACACCGCTTAACTACCCTCTTTAGCCACTAGAACACCCCTTAACTACCCTCTTTAGCCACCAGAACACCCTTAACTACCCTATTTAGCCACTAGAACATCCCTCAACTGCCCTTTTTAACCACTAGAACACCCTTAACTACCCTTTTTAACCACCAAAACACCCCCTGACAATTGAAACAATCTAGCGACGTGGGAGGTTGGCAACCCTCTTCTAAAGATAAAAAAAAGGAACGGGTTGAGAAAATAGGGAAGGGGTGGATGAAACTTTCCTTGAACAGCTTTAACAACACTAGCGCCCCAAGCTGCAAGACGGCCTTGTCGAGCATTATTGGACATCTCTAGGGTGACGCTGGGGGTGCGTAGGGGGATATAACATGTCCGACCGCCACCACTTGTTGGTTACTGCTCCTCGACGAGGATCTTCTAGATTAAATTTGACTGTCAGGTTAGGCCTATCCTTTCCGCCCTCGCACATGCTCCTTTTATCATTCTCTCTCTCTCTTTTTCTCTCTTATCCCCCTTTCTCTCTCTTTATGCCGCAAAACCCTCGCTGACCTCGTAACCCGGTAAAATACGACGTCCTGCCCTGAACCTTTCACTGGAGGGGAAGTCCAGGCGGGCAGATCGCGTGGGAAGTTGCCACTTCCTGTTCTGCGTGTGTGTGTGTGTGTGTGTGTGTGAACACGCTTCAAAACTTAGGGTGGTGATATAGTGGACGTAAGAATAGGTCAGTGTTGTTGTGTTTTTCTTACAGTTTTGATATAAAAACATTTATTTAGTCAAAATAAATCAAGTTTAATTTTCCTCACACGGTGATATCATCAATTATTGAATTGAATATCTTGTCAAGGGTGTCCCGGAATTTTATGACAACTTTTTATCTTAATTTAAAAAGTTTCTCATCTAATGCCGCCATGACAGATATTCAACAACTGTTGATATAACCACGTGAAGAAAATTAAACTCTTATGTCTCTACTGGGTAAATATTTTATTTATTTTGCCCCCCCAAAAAAATGTTTTGCTATAAAAACTGCAAAAACACTGACCCTTTCCTTACATCCCCTACGTGCCCACCTTAAACTTGTAGGGGGTTGTAAGGCGAGAGTTTCTGACATATCCACAGAACTATAGTATCTACCACCCGTCCTCCTGGCCGGTGTTTGGTTCTAGCTGCTACAAGTATAATAATATTTAGCACCGCGTCTTACTACCCGTTCGGGCTATATACGCTTTAAGTACTAATTACTCTAATGGATTAGGAATTTGGAAGGTTGAATTAGAGGACGTGAACCCGCATTTGCGTGGAGAGATAAAGAGTGGAAAACCGTTTTGGACCCCCCCC
>CABFOW010005172.1:28615-45963 GCA_902141385.1 Timema californicum
CCACGGTGGAGGCCTGGCATTCCACACATTCACAAGTTGTGATTAATACACGTCTTGTCAGAGGTGAAGGAACGGTTTGGTAATCAGATAAATCTATGGCGGGACCGAGGATTGAACCCCGGCCGCCAGCACAGAAGTCTGACAACTTACCCCTAAACCGCCAGGTCACCAATGTTTCATCTTAAAGTCCTCAATAGTTAGAGCTGAGTACGTTAAAACACCATCTTCAATCCCTAATCTTTCAAATGTTTTGTCCTTTAGATAAATTACCTAAGTTGTTTACACTAGACCTTAAGCAATACGAAGGAAACATTCTTTCAAACGTTGACGACGTTGAATGAGAAGGTAAAAAAAAGCTTAGTATAAAAGTTGAATTAATGCGACAAATGGTCGAATGGTCTATGGCGTCACTCTTAACAATAGATTGGGATGTTTGGTAACAGGGAGATCGGGGTTCAGATTCTGGTCGATGTTACTAGGTTTTTCCCCGAACTGTTTTTTTCCCACTCTCACTCCACACAAATGCGGATACATTTCCTATTAATTCAACTTTCCTCTTCTTCAGAACATTCATTAGAGGAGATAATTAGTACATATGATTATAGCCCGAAAATGTGACTTGGTGGTCTAGGGGTAAGGTGTCAGACTTCTGTGCTGGCGGCCGGGGTTCAATCCTCTGTCCCGGCACAGATTTATCTGATTACCAAACCCTTCCTTCACCTCTGACAAGACATCTTGTGAATGTGGGGAATGCCAGGCCTCCGCCGTGGTTCGGATCCCACGTAAAACTGTAGGTCATCCATTTCATCTCACAATCACCCTACCATTACACATTAGCGTAAGTGCGTATAACCCGAACGGGTAGTAAGACGCGGTGCTAATAATAATAATAATAATAATAATAATAATAATAATATAGCCCGAAACGGGTGTAAAACTTGACAGTCCGTAAAGGCCGCGTGCTAAACGCCACAACTCACTGACCTATCTACGCCCTCCCCTGAACGTGGGGAATAAATTGGGGAAGTGCTTAGATTGCTCATGTGGACGTGTTGTCAAGTGAAACGGCTCAGTTAGCAGCGTGTGTGTGTGTGTGTTCCATTATGCGTTCCCCCTTTTATTAGTCAGTCACAAGTTTGATTGAGAGACGGGGGGGGAGGGTGTATGTTTGTGAAATACGGACGAGGGGAGTGTGGAGAGAGCAAGAGAATGATATTGATCATTTGTCATCTCCCGTCCTCCTCCCCCTATTTCCCCTGTTCGTCTCACGTGTATCGTGCGATGATGTTCACACATCCTCTATACCAGAGACGAGAAACACCGACGCAACATCCAACAGATAGCCAGCCATCTCTTGGAAATTTAATTATATCTGTTTTTAAATTGCTTGTGAAAATTAATTTTAAAATTTTAAACCCTTCCTTCACCTCTGACAAGACATCTTGTGAACGTGGGGAATGCCAGACCTCCGCCGTGGTTCGGATTCCACGTTAAACTGTAGGTCCTCCATTTCATCTCACAATCATCCTACCATTACACATTAGCGTATAGTGCATATAACCAGAACGGGTAGTAAGACGCGGTGATAATAATAATAATAATAATAATAATAATTTAAAATTTTATATTTGAAGGATGTTTACTAAACAGAGATAAGTTAATGTCATAAAGTTTTTATTCGATATAATATTTTATTTGCGAAAATACACCCACAATGTGAACTTTATTATTTATTTGGGGACAACCCGGTCGTTAACGTATCGACATACTGAATTAAAGGTCCCTGGTTCGATTCTCCGGAATGGACGAAAATTGTATCATTGCAAAATGTGGGTTTTCCCCTTTTCACAGTGGTTAATTAACGGCCTGGGTACTGCATGTTGTGTCTGTTATAGATTGAAGCTAGTTGATAAGTCGTGTGCTGATATAATAAGTCAGTTCAGAAAGGGCACGATAAATACCTCAATATAAAATAAAAATAGCAGGGGAAACAATGAGCAAATATTTAAATCGGTATCATTCAGAATCGAACCAGGGTCCTCTCAAACTTGTGGTCAGCCACTAGGACAGGATCTTGGCGGGTTTGAACCAAGGTCAACTCCAAACTGTCGGAAGAGGTTAATCCACTCTTATAATTAAAAACAATCCCGTTCGTCTACTTCCCCCACTCCACACTTGTGGGTGATAATTATTATTACCGGATTGAAACGCAATTATTGTAAATCGTTGTTTGATCTTTGACCCCCCACCTCCCCCGTATTAATTATTATTTCTTTCAATACCAACATTATCATCCAAGAAGCTTTGAGAGAGTAATTTAAAGGAAATGCACCTGCATTATTGTGCAGAAATCCTCAGTGGAAAATCACCCTCGATCGCACTTAGGCAAGATTTGAACCCTGTACCTCCTCATCACCAGAAAAACCAGACAAGACGAGACCGTCTTATTTTTCCGGGTGTCTCCTCCGGTGGCGGTAAGCTTGGGTTACCCTAGGTCAGAGTTTCTAGACCTTTTTTTAACTGGTGGCACCCTTTTATCTATTCCCTATATTTCCTGGTATTTTTGTTACACCCTCTATAATTCTCGGCACTATTTGTTACATCCTCTATATTTCTCGGTACTATTTGTTACATTCACTATATTTCCTGGTATTTTTGTTACACCTCTATATTTCTCGGCACTATTTGTTACATCCTCTATATTTCTTGGCATCCTTTGTTACATCTTTTATATTTCTCGGCACTATTTGTTACAGCCTCTATATTTCTTTACATCCTTTATTACATCCTCTATATTTCTTGGCATCCTTTGTTACATCTACTATATTTCTCGGTACTATTTGTTACATTCCCTATATTTTGTTGCGTTCTTTGTTACATCTTCTATATTTCTCAGTACTATTTGTTACATTTCCTATATTTCCTGGTATTTTTGTTACACCTGTATATTTACTCGGCACTATTTGTTACATTTCCTATATTTCCTGGTATTTTTGTTACACCTGTATATTTCTCGGCACTATTTGTTACATCCTCTATATTTCTTGGCATCCTTTGTTACATCTTCTATATTTCTCAGTACTATTTGTTACATTTCCTATATTTCCTGGTATTTTTGTTACACCTGTATATTTACTCGGCACTATCTGTTACATCCTCTATATTTATGGGCATCCTTTGTTACATCCACCATATTACACGTATGTGAACCCCTCCCACCGCCCGCCTCAAACACCCCACTCCTGGCTCGGTCCTTAGAACCACGAGCCGGCGTGAGTCCGTCCGAGGCCGCGGGTACAGCCACAAAGAACTCCGGCTCATTATCGACCTCAACAGAGGAAGGAACGTGACACGAATACTGGAAGGGAACGAGAGTTCAAGGTCCAAAGTACATCCCCTTTATTTTTGACAAAAATTATCATTATTATTATTATTATTATTATCACCGCGTCTTATTCCCGGGTTCAGGCTGAATGATGAATACTTAGCTGGGATAGGCATAAGGACGGAGGAATTTTAGAGGTAATCTACGAGCATTTGCGTGGAAGGAGGATGGGAAACAATTTAAGGGGGGGAATCCTCCTCGGTAAACCCGACCGGGATTCAAACTCCAATCTCCTCATCATCAACAGGTCAGTCCCAACACGATGGGTAAAGACCACGTATGGGTAAACTATGGCCCGCTGGTGTGTTCAATCATACCCGGGGGGGGGGGGAAATATATAGTGTGCGCCTACCTTTACAGAACACGTGAAGGGAAAGTTATTATCTCCTACCCCTCCACCCCTAATACCCTCCCTCCCTCCACAACCAGAACTTTCACTTCTCGCACGGAAAGCTCTAGGCTCTAGAACTCTTTCAAATACCACTTTTTAAAGAAAAGAAGACACTCGATAAGCTATTGATTAAAATTCACGGGTTCTTAAACTGTGGGTGGAAAACCTCCAGGGGCCAATAAAAAGCCAAACTTGGCAAACGTGAGTAAATTAAATATTTACCATAGGACCATTGAAGTTATAATTACACTATAACCTTTCATTATATATATTAGTATATTTACGGAAATAAGCGTGGCTTGGCATACTTGCTCTCAACTTCCTTTCTTAGTAACCTTAAGATATTTGAAATATCTTCCCATGCATTTTTGTTGTTGTTTGCTTACATAATCTTGGTTAAAAGTATCCTATGATAGATAACTGATAGCTCTAATGTAAATCATTCATCTGTAAGACAATGTCATTGGAACTCAATGATGACATTGTTGCTGAACAAGAAATACACCGTCTACCTTCTGCGACGGCTGACTAGGGACTGTTGCAGCCCACGTACGCTTGCTCACGGTTTGAGAGCAAGCAGCATGGCGCGGATCACTTAAAAATATGGCTGACTACCCCGTGCAACGTCGAGCAACGTCGGGCAACGTCACGCGCGTTAAGTAGATTCCATGTTACGGTATAATTTTCCCCTGGTGAATACGCGGCTTTAACTCTAGCGTTACAGTTCGCAGTTTATGCCCTAGGTTGGGCACCATTTTTGTAAACGTGACAATACTTTAGATTTAGTACTTTCAGTAATACTATTTACTGCTCGAGATGTATTTTTATGTAGGCTCGTGGTGTAGATGTCGATTTTACATAATTGACATGCTACATTCTCACGTTGCGGGTTCATGCACCGCGAAAGGCAGAACTTTTTAAAATATAATTGTTCGTGTTTCACAATTGTAGTAATTACGGTCCTGACTCTGATTCGGTGATTAGTAAAAAGATATGTGTTTTCTTGCCGAACGTATAGGTCTTAACTGCTCGGTGACTGCTATACGAGTGTTCTCATCTTCGTTTCCCAACAAGGTTGTTTTGACGAAGACTTTATTTCTATAATGTTCGAATAACGTGATTCAATCACCCCTCGTCCATCCATTCTTGTTCTTGGAGAAGATTTTGCCTGAGTGGCTGATAGAGAGAGACAGAAGGATTTTGCACCAAGTAGATATTTATCTCGACATATAATGTAAATTAAATAAATGTTGATCATTGTTAAGTTCGATTAAATCTGATTAACTCTATTAATTGATCGAAAGTACTGTTTAAAATATAATAGAATAATAAAGAGCCGGTGTTAAAACTATTGTGTCGAAATAAGCAGGACCATCCATCTACTCATAGCATTTCTAAGCTTATTATTACTATTTTTATCATAACGTCTTGTACGCCGAGTGGCAGCCACCGTTAGCGATGATAGTGCCAACATTTGTGGATAGAGGGTGTCATGTGGTGAGTACAGCGAACCCTCCAGCCGTTAATTTCAGTTTTTTCTAGACCGTAGCCGATATTTATTCAAGTAGCTCCCCATTCGTCATCACGAGGCTGACTTTGACCTTGACAAATTCTGGAAGCACCGGGTATTAAACCCGGGACTTGGTCCGCCTGAAAGATCAGTGTGACCAGGAATCCAGCAGAAGGCGAGCCGGGTGTTTAAATTTGTTCTTGGATCATCTGCTCTAGAAGAAGATTATTCTATAACATTTACCTTTTCTAATATTATTATTTTATCTGAATTGTGTGAAGGTTGAAAATTATAAAAATGTGATATAATATTAAATATAATTTAACATTTATTTATTTATTTGTTGCAAATAAAATTGATCAATATTATTTTCTAATTTTTATCTGGAACTGCTCAATAGGTAACACCAAAGTATATAAAAAAAATTAATTTAAACCTCCATTGCCCGGTTTCGTTAGTAGTGCTGCCTTACGAAAAATTATCACGAGTTGTTTTTTTCTAAAATAGTTTTCCACTCTCTCTCCATGCAAATTCGAATATACTTCTTCTGAATTTAACCTTCCTCATCCAAAACACACTATTATAATAAGCAAGTATGCGTATAATCTGGACTGTTAGTAAGACGTGGTGCTTACCTTAAACTATGGCCAGTGATCGCGCGGATACAGGCGCTGGTCTCGTCTGGTTTTGGAACAGGGAGGTTGGGGGTTCGAGTCAACCGGAAAGTCGCGTGTGAAAATGTACGCGCACCCGGCTGAAGGTATTACTGCAACATCTCACTGTCACAGGCAGTCTATCGCGAGTCTGACACCTTGTACTACGTGACCACCTGTGCGGCGTATATAAATAATATTTTGTTTGTTCGTAAAGAGTTGATCCTGTTCGTTATTCGACTCACGAGTTATATTAGGTCATAAAAACGCGATCGCCACAAGAAAAAAAAAATCAAGCGTTCACTCCGTTCAATAATTCACGCTCTGGTGCAACCGTCCCCCCCAACGCCCGCCCCCCGTCCCTAAAAGGTGATAGAATATGTTGTTGATGCTTTCAAACGACGCTGGGACAATTTTTTTTATCGATATGACATGCGCATGCGCAAAGGGATTGATGAAAGAATAAGAAACTTTAAAAAAATAATCCGGTATAAGAATATTTCAAAATAGAAACAAAAATTAACTTTAAAAAAAATCCTATCCTTCAACGAGGTCAAGTTAGGTTAGGTTAGGTTAGGTAAAAAATGTTTGGACCACAGCGGTGGTCGAATGTTCTAAGGCGTCACTCTCACAATAGACTAGACTACCGATGACGGGGACATCGAAGTTCAAATCTCGGTCGGGTGTATTGAGGGTGGGTGTTTTTCTGGATGGTTTTTCTCACTATCTACGGAAATTTGGATACAATTCCTCTTAATTTAACCCTTATAATCTCTAACACATCAGTGTAATTAGCACATCTACGTGTAACCCGTATGTGTAGTAGGACGTGGTGCTAAAAAAACTTGTTGCATGTTTATGGAATAAAGGTTTATGAGGAAAAGGAGAGAGGGGGACAGAGTTAACTGTTATTATTATTATTATTATTATTATTACTACTATTAGCACTTCGTCTTACTACCCGTTCGGGTTATACGCACTTACGCTAATGTGTAATGGTAGGGTGATTGTGAGATGAAATGGAGGACCTACAGTTTAACGTGGGATCCGAACCACGGTGGAGGCCTGGGATTCCCCACATTCACAAGTTGTCTTGTCAGAGGTGAAGGAAGGGTTTGGTAATCAGATAAATCTTTGCCGGGACCGAGGATTGAACCCCGGCCGCCAGCATAGAAGTCTGACACCTTACCCCTAGACTACCAGGTCATAAAAAAAAAGTATTAAAATGTACACAGTTATCTTTATGAGCTAAAATATTGGATGATAAAATTGTTTAATTCTTAAGTCAGCCTCATATTGTTTACTAAACTTTCCCCAGCGGATTTTAAAATTAAAATTGCTTTCAACGTTACGAAGGGAAACTGGGGGATGGTGAAATAAAAAGGAGGGGGTGTCTATTTGATGCGTTATAATCGAATCCTCGATTGCCCTTAAGTGCCCCATCTATCCCCAACACTCCAGGACATTTTTTTTTAAATTTCGAAAGTCCTCCACGTAAGAAAACTCGAACCCACTGGCCTCAAAATCGAACAGACGAGAATTATTCGAGACTCAAAATAGGAAGGTCGAATATCGCATCGCATCTTTGGCGAAATTAGCTTTCTAATTTATGGTAAATGGTTGAAGGTCGGGGGGGAGTGCTTGTTTAGAGATTGGATGGGGGTTTTTTCCCCCCCATTTTTATATATGTTTTTTTATATAGAACCCTCTGTTAATGGTGTTCTTTCGATTACCCAGATGGGGCAGTAGAAAGCAAGCGCACGTGTGACGATATAACTGGTCCGTTATTTTCACCAAAGAGATCGTGGAAAAAAAGGGATAATTTCATGCGTCGTTCGTTACTAGCCATAAAGCGGATGGGAATTTTTTTTTTTACTCCCAACAAACTCTTTAATAGTAATAAAATTATCTTCGGTGGCCGCATGGTCTAAGGCGCTACTCTCGCAGTAGACTAGACTGCCGATGACGGGGAGATCGAGGTTCGAATCTCAGTCAGGCGTACTGAGAGTGGGTTTTTTTCAAGATAGTTTTACACTTTTCCTTCACGCAAACGTGGTTACACTTCTTCTAAATATAACCTTCCTAATACATAACATATTAACATAATTATTACATAAGCGCATAACCCGAACGGGTGGTAAGACGCGGTGATTGAAAAAAAATAAAAAGTAATTAACTGGTTTTTTTCTTGTGCGACACGCCATACTGCCAGTTTGGGCTATCCCACACACTTACATTGATAAGTTATAGATGAGGAAGGAATTATTTCAGAGGAAGTGCACCAGTATCTGCTTTGGTATGAGACCCTCGAATCCTTAAGGTTGTCCGAGGTTCAAGGATTCGAGCAAATATCGTAGTTGATTTGTTTTTATATAAAAAAAATTGAATTGTAATTTGTGAGCTATTTCTGATTTATCCCCAAAGTAATTTACTGACCAAGCGTAACGAGTTCTTGTTTTACTTGTTCCTTTTTATTACTTCTTGTCTGTCTGTCCAGATCTTTTGTTCCGCGATAACTATCAATTCGTTTTGACCAATTTTTAACGAAATTTGGGCAGGGACATTCGTTGAAACCAGGTCGAACAACGCATATGGCTTTTTTTGATATGGTTAGATATGTTTCAATATGGCGATCGTTCAGAAGGTTTTCGTTTAGTAATTCGTCTCAAGTGAATTTAATTTATAGTTCAAAGCAATTGAAAATAGTCTAAATTTATCAAATAGTTTTTTAAAAAAAACGCAAGACCTACGGGAGAGGGGGGGCAGGGGGTTTGATGGAAAATATCACGATTCCTTACGTGAGATAAGAGAAGGGTGGGTCAAAAATATTTTTTTTAATGCCTTACGTAGTTTAAGAACGCCTCCTTTGACCAATGGTGCTCTAAGCTAAAGATCCCGGGTTCGATTCAAGTTGCCAGGTGTCATTTTTAAATCTAAGGAATTTTAAATTTAAAGTTAAGTTTGGCTAGGTCTCATCAACATGGTAGTCAACTGGGTTTTTAAATACCAATACTATTAATGATTATATATAGTAATACCTTTGAGATTTTCTAAAACATGAACCAGTGGGCACGCAGTCAAAATGTCGAGTACACTTAATCTCGTTTGTCTGTGATGAGAGATCGGTGTTCAAATCCCAGCAGAGTGTACCGAGAGATCACACGTGAATGGTTTCTCACTCTCCTCCCAATCAAATGTTTATTATAAATTCTACCTTACTTATCCCTGACACATAGGTTTAATTGAATGTGTACAGCCCAGACGTCTGGTAAAACGCGGCGCAAAATAAACAATTTAAAAAAAATCCGTTTGACGAACTTGCAGGGTTAGTGAAGCAGTCCCGCGCAATACTCACGTCAGGCATATTGCCTAACTGTACAGGGGACACGTCTCGAGGGTTGTTACAGAGTGTACACGTGCATATGGAACTACGTGAATACTACACCGAACTGAGGGAACATGCAGGTCTTTATCTTCGCTCTCTCTCTCTCAGCTAACGGTTGCCAAACCTCCTCGCTCTCAGTTATGTCTGAAGGTGGCGTGCAGGGGTAAGAAGGAGCTAGACTGCCGAGGACGGGGAGATCGAGGTTCGAATCTCGGTCAGGTGAACTGGGGGTGGTTTTCCTAAATGGTTTTACACCCTCCCACCGCGCAAATGTGGTTTCACTTCCTCTAAATTCAACCTTCCCAATTCCTGGCCCATTAGCGTATTTAATACTTAAGCGTATAACCGGAATGGGTAGTAAGACGTGGTGCTAAATAAAAATAGTAAAATTTTATTTTAAAATATGGCTCAAGTCAAAATAAATCTCAAAGCTGTAAACAGTTTCCTATAGAATTAAAAATCATACATTTTCAAGTTTTATAATTGAAATACAATTTACAAAACAGATGTACTTCTAAGTTCTAACACGCACAGTTAATTTTATTAGTAGTGTCACTATGTATATTTAGATGATTTATTTTATTTTATTGAATTGAGAATAGAAACTTTATTAATTGATAGAATTTCAATAACATTTATAACATTTATTTGTTTAGACCTAGCTCTTTTTTTATTATTTTATACAGTGAAGATTATGCACCCATGTATGATAACACTTTAAATTCCTTATATAAATTAATTAATCGATTGGAAACTATTCAGAATGTTAAAGGGATCAAAATTAACCCAACAATCGTTCTGATTCGATTAATTGATTGGTTACCTGGTGCTCTAGGGGTAAGGTGTCAGACTTCTATACTTGAGGTCCGGGGTTCAATCCTTGGCCTGAGCACAGATTTATATGATTACCAAACCCTTCCTTCACCTCTGACAAGACATCTTGTGAATGTGGGGAATGCCAGGCCTACCACCGTGGTTCGGATTCCACGTTAAACTGTAGGTCCTCCATTTCATCTCACAATCACCCTACCATTACACATTAGCGTAAGTGAGTATAACCCGAACGGGTAGTAAGACGTGGTACTAATAATAATAATGAATAAATAGATTTATAATTTTAGTTGAAAGGATCAAATACTGAGAATAATATTTATATTTCCCGATAGTAAAGTATTATTAATTAAATAGCCAAGCAAACCCCTTATAATACAAACAGTGATAGTAGTTGATAATTTCAAGATTACAGGAAGACAAATTATTCTAGTCTTTGGTATTAATAATAATAATAATCCAAAGTAACAAAACAAATTGTACAGCTTTGTTAATTCTCGTCAACGTTTCGGTTTGAAGATCAAAGTGAAATGTTTGAGAGACAAAGCTATAATCTTCCTCTAATAGTCGGTTTTTAAGACAACAGAGCATTCAAATATAATTGAGGATTAATCCGGTGGGTTTTGAAGGCTCAGAACTTGTCGTCGTCATAATAAAATACCGACCGCAGTAAGCGAGAGGGTATTTCCTCTGAGCTCAAAGACAAAGTTGCTCTTTGCGCCGAATGTAACAAATCTGCGCGTCTGCGAGTGAAGTGCCCGTGGTTACCCATCCTAAGCTCTGGTAAAGGGGGGACGACGAGGGGGGTAGGAGTCATTAGATTCGTGCCATTTGCACAACAGTTCTCTTAATGAACGTTCTCGTTGATGAATCCCCCACCCCCCCATTTTCCTTTCATCCTCACATTTATCAGCCCCCGTTTTCTACCTCTAATTTATTTCGTCGAAACTGGGAAAAGTAACAAAATGTCATGCGGAACTGTCCTTAATTTGTTAGTATTTTTCTAAATTATTTCGTTATATATATATATATATATATATGTATTTATATGTATATACCATACCTTCGTTAAAAATATAAACTTTGTTAAAATCGTCTTTTTTTCTGTTTTCAGTTTATTTAATAATTATATTTCCTCTTATTTTAATGCGATCACGTCTAAAGAGAAAATATTGTAAAATTGGAACATTTTGGGTTCGAGATTAAGATGAAAATTTACGTTTTAGGTGCCTCTGAACTCAAAATAGCGGATTTTATAAATTCTGCCCGTTTGTCGATCTAAGCCTCGATCCGAAACAGTTTAGTGGATTTTGCTCAAATTTGATATTTAGATGCTACCTCAGGTTTTGTTTGTTTGTGTGTGTGTGTGTGTGTGTGTGTGTGTGTGTAAATTTTAACCCTGTCCCTTAAATTTAGGATAGTTTACTGATGAGTGTTTTTGAAAGTTCTAATTTGTTTGAAAATGACTACCGCATTTCATTTAAAGTGGGTATCTAGGGACTGTTTGACCTGTATGCTTGGTTTTTTGGTGGGGAAACTGGTTTTGAACTATTTTTGTAAATTTTGGTCCAAGCTTTAATTCACTATATGGGAAAGTTTATGTGTTTGTATTGTACCATTAATTTTCAATATTAACGACTTAATTTATTCGTGCGGTTTTTTTTGTTTCAATATATGTATTTTTTTATGAAATATATTTTTTCTGTCGTATGTAACTACCCTATAAGAATATTCATAACGCTAATGTAGTAAAAATAATTAAGTAAGGTATAATTATTTAGAGGACAAGTACTCGCATTTGCCTAGAGGGAGGACGGGAAACCATTTAATATAAACCACCCTCATTAAACCCAATCTCTCCACGCAAATGCGGGTACACTTCATTTACATATAATTTTCCTCATCCCTAAAACCGTTAGCGTAGTTAATACGTATGCGTATGACCCGAACGGTTAGTATGACTCGGTGCTAAAAAAAATAAAGACGTATGAATATATGAAAGTAGTTTAGCGACTTTTATAACTTTTTGAAAAATTTCTTATTGCAGTCCAATTTTCATAGAAAGAGCCTTATCTGATAAATAGAAAAGCTACTAGATATACTTTCATGTATTCATACGTCACGTGATGTAATATGCAGCTATAACTTTTTATAGATATTATCAATACTTATAAAATAGTAATAATAATAATAGTAAAATGCTATCGGTGTTGACCGCAGAATAATGTGTTTCTATTTTTCTAAAAAGGCCTTTTCTATAACAAATGATCTGTTAACTATAATTCTAAATAAACATTTCACACTTCCCTCTAACCATACGGACAAAATAAAACTAATAATAAAATTTAATAAAGTCCATCCAAAGAAGATTCGTTAAACAAAATAAACTTGTGTTCTAAAAGCAGTGGAATAGTCCTCAATCACCGGCGGGCCCTGACTTGAACATTATACACGAACAACTCGTGTTTGTTGACGACGTCGTTACAGATAATGTTCTCTATTCACAGCTCATTATC
The DNA here is from genome assembly GCA_902141385.1 of Timema californicum. NCBI lineage: Eukaryota > Metazoa > Arthropoda > Insecta > Phasmatodea > Timematidae > Timema > Timema californicum. The sequence goes on from CABFOW010005172.1 coordinate 41,287, forward strand.
TTCCTGGATATATAATGTAGAGCGTATAAACTCGGGGCCCACGAGCCACGAATGCACGAGGTAATTTCTTGATCGCAAATGCCTCATGTTATATGCATGGAATCCAGAGTTATACTCGGTCCTCATACGTGGGATTGTTGCAGCATACATGCGTGCATGAACACACACATATAGTACAGTATATACCTATATATATATATATGGGTATATACACAAGCAGTGCCCGAGTGGGAGTCCCACCTGCAGGGGGTGTAGCGCGCACACACACACACACACACATACTTCTCCTCAAGAGAAAATTTCAAAAAATCAACTTGTGAGAGATAATTTTAGAGCATTTGAACATAATTCTGAGATAATTATATAAGTTTCAAGAATGAATTTTTACACACAAAAAAAGTTTCTGAAATATTAACCAAAACCAGAATCTAGTCGTAATTGAACCCATTGAAAAGAAACATGATATTTTTAACAAGTTTATTGAATAGAACAAAATGAAAATAAATCTGTTGAACAGGAAATTGGAAAAAAATCTACATTTTATTATTTTATCTTTGTTAACTTTGATATTTATGATTCAAATTTATTAGTAGCAAACTTTATTTTTTTTTCATAAAAATTAACAAAAGAAGTAAATGTTGCAGATTAATAAAGAAGGGGGGGGGTTGAAGCACCCCTTAACACCCGTTTATGGGCACCCATATATACATGTATCAATACACACATACTTACATGTGGCCTACACACACACACACACACACACATAGTTGGAATACGACAGTAGAAGAGTTACTAAAAATAATTTTAAGTATTCATACGTCAAGTCATGTGATCTGTAACTGTCACCTTTGATAGATTATAAATACCTATAAAACAACAATAATAATATAGCAAAATGTTATCAATGTTCATTTTTAAAAACATTTGTATTTTTTGAAAATATGTTTCTATAGTGAATGTTCTCACTTTGCAGTGCATCTTCATAATTAGTAGGGATGGAACACTCGAACCCTTGAATCCTCGAGCACTTAAATCCTCGAACCTTTGAATCCTCAAACCCTTATAAACGCAAACCTTTGAATCCTTGAATCGTCGAGCCCTTATACACTCAAACCCTTAAATACTCAAACCCTTGAATCCTCAAAGCTTTGAATCCTCGAACCCTTAAGGATATCAGAGATTCAAAAATTTGAGAAAGTATTGAATTAGATAAGATGTTAAAAGAAATCAAAAATTGTTTGGAAACTTGATTCAGAGATCTAATACTGCTTATTGATTATGCATCCCCAACGTAATTAAAGAACCAACTAAACAACCAGACCCCAGATCATTAATTTATTTTATTTATTTTCTTGTCATTTGACAAAGCATCAAACGCCTATTTTAAGTGTGGCGTCCTCATAATTGTATTGGAATATATTCGTTTGAACCTTTTAAAAATTGACTACTGTATTTTTTCCAAATAACGGACAATTCTTAATAACGGACAGTTTTTATCCCAGAAAGTTTCCGCTTTTGAAAGATGTTACTGTATTTGTTCGAGGAAGGTTAGCCCTATGTTGCCATCTAGTTACTTTGATCTCAAAACCGTGATATTTCAAGAGAATTGTCCTTGAAAATTAACTAATTAAATATTCTGATTATTATTTTAAATAATGACACTTAAAATGTAGGTGCGTTTTAGCCCCACGTCTTACTACCCGTTCGGGCTATATGCACCAGGAACTGTTAAACTAACCTTGATATTCGCATTACGATATGTTACGTAAGCCTTGAGCTACATGCCACGACCTGTTAAACAAACTTTGGGATACGCGTCAGGACATGTTAAATGAACTTTGATATACGCGCCTCGACCTGTTAAACAAACCTCGAGCCGCATTCCATTATCTGCTAAACGAATCTTGACATCTGCAACCAGATATGTTGAGCAAGCTATTAATAACATGCTACGACCTGTTAAACGAACCTTGAGTTGCATTCTATCATCTGCTAAACGCATCTTGACATCTGCAACAATATATGTTGAGCAAGCTTTTAATAACATGCCACGACCTATTAAACGAACCCTGAGTTGCATTCCATCATCTGCTAAACGCATCTTGACATCTGCAACAAGATATGTTGAGCAAGCTTTTAATAACATGCCACGACCTGTTAAACGAACCTTGAGTTGCATTCCCTCATCTGTTAACCTAATCTTGACATCTACAACAAGATATGTTGAGCAAGCTATTAATAACATGCCACGATCTGTTAAACGAACCTTGAGTTGCATTCCCTCATCTGTTAAACTAATCTTGACATCTACAACAAGATATGTTGAGCAAGCTATTAATAACATGCCACGACCTGTTAAACGAGCCTTGAGTTGCATTCCCTCATCTGTTAAACAAACCTTGACATTTGCAACACGATATATTGAGCAAGCTATTAATAACATGCCGCGACCTGTTAAACGAAACTTGAGTAGCATTCATTCATCTGCTGAACGAATCTTGATATCTGCAACAAGATATGTTGAGCAAGCTATTAATAACATGCCACGGCCTATTAAACGAACCTTGAGTAGCATTCCATCATCTGCTAAACGAACCCTGAGATGTATAGGTAAGAACCCGACCTAACCTGGTAAACTGTCTTGTGTGTTCCCAGATATACGTCCCTTGCCGCGGCTGGCCCCGGACGACGAGGACTCGTGTCCCGTGATCTGCGAGCGGGACATGCGCAGCCTGCACCGGAACGTGCCGGCTCTGCGCAGGCGCGACATGGACACGTCCACCATCAGACAGCACTACTACCCCGAGGGTGGCTGGGGGTGGATCGTCTGCGGAGCGGGGTTCATCATAAGCCTCCTCACCACGGGCATGCAGCTCTCGTTCGGGTTGCTCTACCTGTACGCGCTTGCGCACCTGGGGGAACACAACGTCATGGACGCAGGTACACAACCCTCCCTGCAGTTATAGCCAGGGGGAACACAACGTCATAGACGCAGGTACACAACTCTCCATACAGTTGTAGCCAGGGGGAACACAACGTCATGGACGCAGGTACACAACCCTCCCTGCAGTTGTAGCCAGGGGGAACACAACGTCATGGACGCAGGTACACAACCCTCCCTGCAGTTGTAGCCAGGGGGAACACAACGTCATGGACGCAGGTACACAACTCTCCCTGCAGTTGTAGCCAGGGGGAACACAGCGTCATAGACGCAGGTACACAACCCTCCCTGCAGTTGTAGCCAGAGGTAACACAACGCCATGGACGCAGGTACACAACCCTCCCTGCAGTTGTAGCCAGGGGGAACACAACGTCATGGACGCAGGTACACAACTCTCCATACAGTTGTAGCCAGGGGGAACACAACGTCATGGACGCAGGTACACAACCCTTCCTGCAGTTGTAGCCAGGGGGAACACAACGTCATAGACGCAGGTACACAACCCTCCCTGCAGTTGTAGCCAGAGGTAACACAACGCCATGGACGCAGGTACACAACTCTCCATACAGTTGTAGCCAGGGGGAACACAACGTCATGGACGCAGGTACACAACTCTCCCTGCAGTTGTAGCCAGGGGGAACACAACGTCATAGACGCAGGTACACAACTCTCCCTGCAGTTGTAGCCAGGGGGAACACAACGTCATGGACGCAAGGAATACAAAATATCGCACCTGTCTGCGATTTCTGATTCGAGATGAATATTGTATCTTATGTTCTGGTCAGTTGTATGTGAGGTGGATTCTTAAATGCTCTATATTCTAAGAGGTGTTTACATTATGACGCTAAGTTTATATCCACATTTTAGGCCGAGTTGAGATACATGCATAACGCATAACTAATAACAAGGAGTGCATAGCACATAGTGCGCAAGAAATTTAAAAACATTACTTTCAATGATGGCGTTCATAATCGATACATAGTAAGTAGTGCACAGTACATATAATTTGTTCAACTTTAACTTTGTATGCGTTATCCATGGAGTCGAGCATAGACGACCCTTGGAATTGAGGCGCATCAGCCAATGAGAATACGAGAAGACCATTTTACACAGCAAAGAAATATATATCTTCTGTCAGTGTTTGAAATGCGTTGTGGTAGCCATATTTGTTTGATATAAACGAATTTTCTTTGTCCTTGCGTCGATGAGTATGATTGCAAATATGATTGATAATAAAGCGGGAATATTCCATTTTCGATTCTGTTGTTAAGAAGTATAGTAGGGTCCCCCATATCCGCGGGTAATAAATTCTAACATATTTCACTCTTCCTGTTGCGATGATCACATGATGATGATGATGATGATGATGATGATGATGATGATGATAGCACAAGTCCCAAGGTGAGAGGAAGTAGTGTGATGGTGTAGATATTGTGACTTATAAACAATTTTTTTTTCTTTAATTAAAAATAAATAAAACTGGGCAGCGGTAAAGACCGAATAACTTAAACCACAGATAACTGAAACCATGAAGAACTGAAACCACGGATAACTGAATCAGTGAATACGGGAGCCATGCCAGCCTAATATTCATGACAATAACAAAATAGGAGGTCCCGGCACAGATCTATCTGATTACCAAACCCTTCCTTCAACCTCTGACAAGACATCTTGTGAATGTGTGGAATGTCAGGCCTCCACCGTGGTTCGGATCCCACGTTAAACTGTAGGTCCTC
>CABFOW010005173.1:6191-16233 GCA_902141385.1 Timema californicum
TAATAATAATAATAATAATAATAATATTTAGCACTGCGTCTTACTACCCGTTCGGGTTATACGCTTTAAGTACTAATTACTCTAATGGATTAGAAATTGGGGAGGTTTAATTAGAGGAAGTGAACCCGCATTTGCGTGGAGGGAGAGTGGAAAACCATTTAGGGAAAACCACCCCCAGTTCACCCGACCGAGATTCGAACCTCGATCTCCCCGTCCTCAGCGGTCGAGCTCAACACGACAAGCGCGTTAGCCAACTACGCCACCGAGGCGGGTTTCAATCCTAATATTATCAAATATCAGTACAGTATTGTGGCTCGTGAGCCAATAGGAGACAGAAACTCGTGCACCTTAATAGGCTGAATACCTCTGTCGTCTTACATCTTGTTTCTCGTGAGGGAAGGGAACTAACTCCCTTCCCTCTACCAGAACAGCTGTGGCTTCCTAGCCTCGGCATCGACTAAACAAAGCAGCTCTGCAACATGGTAGACTGGGAGAGGGAAGCCCTAAATGGAGACAGTTGGGGGAGAGAAAGTGCTAGAACGAACTAGAACACAGAATATCGCCTTGGAAGAGCACTGAATACCACACTGCATCGAAGAAAACTAAATAATAATAATATTTAGCACCACGTCTTACTACCCATTCGGGTTATACGCACTAACGCTAATGTGTAATGGTAGGGTGATTGCGAGATGAAATGGAGGACCTACAGTTTAACGTGGAATTTGAACCACGGTGGGAGGCCTGGCATTCCCCACATTCACAAGATGTCTTGTCAGAGGTGAAGGAAGGGTTTGGTATGCATCGAAGAAAACTAAACAAAGTGAGACTAGTCGATCCGCTCCGGTGGCCGCGGGGTTCTAACGCGCTACTCTATAATGTTAGACTAGACCGCCGAAGACGGGGGGATATTAGGGTTTGATCCCGGTCGGTGCAATGAGGACGGTTTTCCCCCTAAATGTTTCCTCCACTCTCCTGTCACGCAAATGTGGCTGCACTTCCTCTAAATTAAACCTTCTCAATCCCTAACACATTAGTACATTGGTCGTTTCTCCCCGAACGGGTAGTAAGACGCGGTGTTATTTTTTTTTAAAAAGGTTGCAGTCGGTCTGGGGGTGAATCTACTGTCTGCTCCCCTGAACACATTAGATTCCCTTTCGAATCCCGGTTAGTTCGATTGGGACCAAGGGAACATTAGCTAAGGTCCATACTAAAAAAAAAATAACGACAAAATTAAATTTTGGACCAAAATAAATCAATTAATATTCCTTGGGTGACCTGGCGGTATAGGGGTAAGGTGTCAGACTTCTGTGCTGGCGGTCGGGGTTCAATTCTCGGTCCCGGCACAGATTTATTTGACTACCAAACCCTTCCTTCACCTCTGACAAGACATCTTGTGAATGTGTGGGAATGCCAGGCCTCCACCGTGGTTCGGATCCCACAAGCGTAAGCGCGTATAACCCGAACGGGTAGTAAGACGCGGTGCTAATAATAATAATAATAATAATAATAATAATAATAATATTCCTTCAGCATGGTAGCACGATAAAAAAGGGAAAGGGTTGTACAGTAAGATAGAAAGCAACAAACCGATACGAGGAAATAGGACAATCGCGATGGCGGTCATTGAAAAAATTACTGTACGTGTGAGATCTAGGAGAGCGATAGAGAGATAGATAATACAGATCCGTGTGTCTGGGAGGGAGCATTGTATCTTTAAGGTCCTTGGCTCGATTCCAGGAAAAGGGAAGCCGAAGCGTATTTATATTAGTAGGGGACAGACTGGTGCCGGAAGTTGGCAGTTGTGTCTGCCGGGCTGAAGACATTCTCTCCCCTCCCCCCCCTCGATGACACCCGCCCACATTCTCGTTGGAAACGAGACTTTCCACTGCATTTCCTTTTCTTCACTCGCAATACTTTGAGAGTAAGTTATATTTTATTATACAGTCATATATTACTTTACATGTGTTGGAGAGTGCATACATACATACATACATACATACATACATACATACATACATACATACATACATACATACATACATACATACATACAATATATATACATACATACATACATACATACATAACATACATACCATACCATACATACCATATATACATACCATATATACATACCATACATACATACATACCATACCATAACAAACATACATACATACCATACATAACATACCATACCATAACATACATACATACATACAACCATACATACATACCATACAATATCATATATACATACCATTACCATACCATACATAACATACACACACACACTCATTCACTCACATATATACATACATATGTATACACACAGTACACACGCTGTTCCCTTACGGGATAGGCAAATAACTGTACGTAAAGCTTAAAAAACAACTCCGTACTTAATCCATCCTCACTAACTTTCTCCTCACTTCCCTGTCCTTGCATACTCCCTTCAACAACATCCATACACCGAGTCATACATGTTCTTTTATTACTAAAACTCCCTCTCAAACCGCACTCCTTCGTTACTGACTCTGTTATTGCGAGTTTTTCCACAAACATTTCTTAGTTATCTCATTACAACCACATTCCCCTTGCTCTCGTGTTTCTCCTGACAAACCCACGCTTCACATCCATACAACAATGTTGGTGTTAACACACTTTTAAATAATACCATCTTTACCTCTTCTGATACGTCATTCTTTGAATTATTTTAATTATTAGTCCACATACATCCAACTACTCTCCGAGATGAGAATTTATCCCTCTGTCGTTTTCACCATCTTAAAAAAAAATATTTTACTACCAATAATTCGATATCATATTAAACTTAGTGATTTAACATTAGAGCCGAGTTAAAAGAGTTATTGATTGGCTCATGTAGCAAATAGGGCGAAGGAGGTGTCGGTCATTCTTTACAACATTAAGGTATTGGTTTCAATATTTTTGATGAGTTTCCATGCGGGGAGGGGTTGTATGCCTACCATCTTCCTCCTTCCACCCGTCCCCGTCCCCACCAATATGGGCTATTTCTTTTGGTTTAACTAATACGGGTCTTAGAATAATAATAAATAATAATAATGGCGTGTCTGAGCTACATCAAGCTTTAGCTCAGTTTGAGGCGAGATTATCCAGTACTAATGTACCGGCGCCTTTCCGTGGAAGCTCTTTCCATCTCCCCGATGAGATGATGTTGATAGTGAGTATGAGGGTGTGGAACCAGTGGAAACACTTAAACCTAACTAATCAAACCCCGGTGACCCCTGGGATAATCCCCCCTTTTGGGAAAATTACCCAAAGTAGCAGCCGGCAATCGAAGCTGGGTCCCCTGAGCTCGCAGTCAGGTGCACTGACCACTCACTACGACATGGGGCCGGGTACCTTAAAATAACCAACCCTCAACTGAATTTTCCGAAGTTAAAAAAAGAAATCTCCCTCTCAATCAATTTGTGTAAAGTTGTGCGTGACCATGACGTTTTCAACTGAATATTATAAAAAGCAATTGTTAAAAAAAATTATGAAAGATAGTACTAGGAGACAAATGAAAAAGCTGCTTGCTCCCGCCCGATAAATTGAATCTCTTTCTCTCTCTCGTTAAGAATGATTGTGGTGCATCAGTCTCCCAAGCGGAGATAGTCTCACATCGATCTCTGTCCATGAGTGGTGCGATTAAAAGCCATAAAAAAACTGCCGACTGACCGCTATCGCCCCACAGACCTGTGTTCCTTCCTCCCGGTGCTCCGGTGGTCCATATTAGGGCACAGTTATCTCGCCAGGTATTTGTGTTACGGGGGCTTGAAGGCCGCCCAGCCTCTCCCAAGAGATGATCGGTAGTTGGTAGCAAGGTTTTCTGACGAGCTCCATAGTCTTTCCCGGTAGTCAATCTCCCACCCATGCTGTTCATAACTCATTCCGGGGACCAATGGCGGATGTGAGCAAGTATTTGAAATATAATCTACATGCGTCACTCACACCTAAAGGGCTTAAAGATGAACAAAAGAATTGAGGTTGTAGGTGTTATGGATTCAATATGAATCATACCCGCCTCGGTGGCATAGTTGGCAAACGCGCTAGTCGTGTTGAGCTCGACTGCTGAAGACGGGGAGATCGAGGTTCGAATCTCGGTCGGGTGAATTGGGGTGGTTTTTCCTAAATGGTTTTCCACTCTCCATCCACACAAATGCGGGTTCACTTCTTCTAATTCAACCTTCCAAATTCCTAATCCATTAGCGTAATTAGTACTTAAAGCGTATAACCCGAACGGGTAGTAAGACGCGGTGCTAAATAATAATAATAATAATAATAATAATAATAATATGACTCATCAAATCTTTTAGTTTAGGTATTGATAATACAAAAACACATGAATTATGCTCGTGAAAGGGGTAAGTTATGGGGTTGAGGGACTAAACTGCCGCTAATTTTGGCAAGGAACTATAAGGGGCCACCACCAACTTCCTTGGGGCCTAATGTGTTTGCAGATAAAAACTATTCTAACTTATTCGCCTCATTGTCCAACCCGCCCTTAGAATAAGGCCTATGCCGTTTGTATTGCTTAAAAACTTTTTCCACCACCGCGTCCTTGGACAAACTCTGGCAATCGCCCCGACAATCTTGACAAAAGATGGAGTGCAGCATCTACTCCGAGGATCCTGCGATCCTTCGCGTTGTTCCTCCGTGACTTGGTTGTCGGAAAGGGGTGGAGGGAGGGAAGCACTGAGTATCTACAACAAACTGGTCAGAACTCTTCTCTCTGCCTGCCTGCTCTGTTGCGAAACCTCTCGTGCGATACGAATGAATGTGCAACACCTGGGGCCTCCGGAATGTTCCTCGACCTTATCAGATCTATCTAGTTTCTCTATCGATTCTTGTCGAGAAGGCAGCAAACACACACGAAGAGGCTTCTATTGGGTGGCGACAACCATCAGTTACAGGAGGGTTTTGGTGGGACAGCACTTAATATATATTAGGTGACCTGGTGGTCTAGGGGTAAGGGGTCAGACTTCCGTGCTGGGGGTTCGGGATTCAATCCTTGGTCCCGGCACAGATTTATCTGATTGCCAAACCCTTCCTTCACATCTGACAAGACATCTTGTGAATGTGAGGAATGACAGGCCTCCACCGTGGTTCGGATCCCACGTTAAACCGTAGGTCCTCCATTTCATCTCACTATCACCCTACCGTTATACATTAGCGTAAGTGCGTACAACCCGAACGGGTAAGACGTGATGCTGAAAAATAAGTATTGCTATCAAAATTGACAGCTTCAAATAATATGACTTGACGTGTTTAAAAATAAATAGTTATGACGTCTTACTACCATTTCGGGTACACGCAGATGTATTATTCTGCATCTGTTAAAAAGTGTTCTTACTAGCTTCACGCTAAACCAGTGTTTCCCAACCTTTTCCGTATCGCGGGCCCCCTGAAGCCATCGATAACTCGCGCGGTGCCCCAAATGTTGAACCTCTGTATTTGATTGGTTATCCGTGGTTCAAACCTCCCACCCCCCTTAATCTCCCCCCATATGAGCGCAGGGTTATATTACAAGTTTCTAACAGACCCCTCAGACAACTTAGCTTTCTACGCCCACTTGCACTTTCAACATTATATATATATATATATATATATATATATATATATATATATATAAAATCGCCGCGTCTTATTACTTATTCAGGTTGTACCCAAACATAAGATGTACTGCCTAACACACCTTTAATGTAAATTATTTTATTATTATTATTATTATTATTATTATTTAGTACCGCGTTCGGGTTATACGCTTAAGTACTAATTACGCTAATGGATTAGGAATTGGGAAGGTTGAATTTAGAAGAAGTAAACCTGCATTTCCGTGGAGCGAGAGTTTAAAACCATTTAGGAAATACCCCTCCAGTTCCCCCGACCCATATTCGAACCTCGATCTCCCCGTTTTCGGCAGTATAGCTCAACACGACTAGGGCGTTATCTAACTACGCGACCGATGCGGGTTTTAGTGTGAATAAAAGTTTTAATATTTCCCAGTGAAATAGACCATAAGGAATTAAAACTTAAAAAAAAAAAAAAATTAAAGATGTTGACCATAGTAATTTTTCTGAAATGCGAGTGTCCTTCCATCCCCACCCCCAATGGGGTCCTCACGATCACACCTGGTAAAATGAGAATTCCTTTTTGAATACCTGGAAAACGCATGGGATTTTATATTTAAAAAAAAATAGTGGTGACCATATTACTCCTAATTGAATGTCGCACGAGTTTCCCACAGACCTCAACGGTCGCTATAATTTTTTCCTTCAAAGCCTCGAAGGACCGCGTGATAAATTGAAGGGGAGGAACAAAGTCGTTAAACCATATCCTGATAAATTACACAGCGTCGCGCAAACCTCAAATATTGTCACAACTCCCCTCCCAAACAACCAACATCAGCTACGACGACATCTTGTAAACAAGTACGATCTCCAAGTATGAAGGCAGCCTGTAATTACCTTGTGGTGTTGACCTGTCAAGGCGTTTGAACTTCGACCTCGTAATGATTGTAATCTTGTCTCCGCGTGTCTTCTAGCGGATCCCAATTCCCCCCACTCGCACACATAATAATAAATTGGAGGGTGTGGGACAATCATTTGACGATCCTTGCAGTAAATATATACTTGTGCTACCTCAAATAATTCCAAGTACAGTGGCCCCGTGGCTTCTTTGGTGCTGACTGACAGCTCACAGCTGACTTCTCACAGTCAACATTTAGGTATATACCTACATTCTGACTGTCAGAAGTGACAGCTGCTAAACACATGTTTTTGCAGATCATATGGTTCGGCGTAGGGATACATAATTTGGTCTGGTAACTTTTCAAAGCTTTCAGTCAGCACCAAAGAAGCCATGGTGCTACTGTACTAGCGTTTAAGTTACTTCCTTCGTAAACGATGTTTTCATAGTAAAAAAAAAAAAAGATCGGAATGACTTACTGCTCTTTCTTCATTCTACTGTTGCAGAGAAATGTTGCGAACAAAACTTTCTAACCTTTCCCAATTATTTAGAAACAATTTTTGAACAACATACTACGAACCTGTTTCGATGGCCACGCAGTCTAACGCGCTACTCTCGCAGTAGACTTTGATTGGTGATGACGGGAACATCAGGGAGGGGAGGGGGGCGGGTTCAATCTCTATCAGATGTACTAAAGGTGTTTTTTTTCTAAATGGTTTTCAAATGCGTGGACACTCCTTCTAAATTCAACCTTCTAAATTCCTAATCCATTAGAGTAATTAGTACTTAAAGCGTATAACCCAACGGGTAGTAAGACGCGGTGCTAAATATTATTATTATTATTATGATAACATTTAATTTTAAATTTTTAAGGTCATAAACACCAGAAACCTAATCAAATGATTAACAATAAACCGATTTTTCTTTGATTCTTTATATTATTATTACTACTACTACTAGCACCGCGTCTTACTACCCGTTCGGGTTATACACACTTACGCTAATTTGTAATGGTAGGGTGATTGTGAGATGAAATGGAGGACCTACAGTTTAACGTGGGATCCGAACCACGGTGGAGGCCTGGCATTCCCCACATTCATAAGTTGTGATTAATACACGTCTTGTCAGAGGGGAAGGAAGGGTTTGATAATCAGATAAATCTGTGGCGGGACCGAGGATTGAACCCTGGACCCCAGCACAGAAGTCCGACACCTTACCCCTAGACCGCCAGGTCATCAGCACCGCGTCTTACTACCCGTTTGGATTATATGTTTATTTACTAACTACGCTGATACTTTTAAGGATCAGGAAGGTTATATTTATAGGAAGCGTATCCTCATTTGCGTAAAGGGAGAATAGAAAACAATTTTTGAAAAACCAATCTCAGTAAATACGACCTAGATTCGAACTTCGATTTCCCCGTCATAGGCACTCTACTGCGAGAGTAGCGCTTTAGACCGTGTGGGCACTGAAGCAGTTTTTTTTTAAATATGATATTTTAACGGTCGCTTCGTTTAGGACGATGTGAAAACCGGTGGTGGAAATTGTTGCTGTATTACTGCGGGTTATAACGAGTTAACCCCCCTTCTCCCCCTCCCCCCTAAATTATACACTTGGATTCATTCACGTGTTGGAGCTTCACAATCAAGAATGCCTACAGTCAGATTCCGATACCAAAATACACCTTTTTTTCTTTTCGACAGCTACAAAATCTACCAAAACAATCTTCAACATTCACTTTTTATAGACACTATTAATATCAATTATCTTCAGACACCACATATCAGTTGATAACGTGTCTGTCTACTGAGCTAAGGGTTCCGGGTTCGATTCCTTATATGGCTGAAAAAATTATTATTGGTGAAATGCGCTTTTAACCTTTCTCAGTGATGAATTAACGGCCGGGGGCTGGATGTTGTGTTTGTTCTACATTATTTAAGTTAGCTCATAAGTCGTGTGCTGATATATTATTATTATTATTAGCACCGCGTCTTACTACCCGTCCGGGTTATACACACTTACGCTAATGTGTAATGGTAGGGTGATTGTGAGATGAAATGGAGGACCTACAGTTTAACATAGAATCCGAACCACGATGGAGGCCTTGCATTGTGCTGATATAATCTGTCAACTCATAAAGTGCACGTTAACTACCTCAAATAATAATAAATTAATACCAATTATCGCAACGTAATATAAATGTGGACAACAGAAAAATATGTTTGTTTTTTCCTCAAAATTTCTTCTTACAGGAATCCTACTATACAATAGCTTCATATTTTATGATTTGATGGTTAAAAAAATATGTTTATTTCTTTTATTAACTATTCATTTTCTTGTCGGTTATTCTAAATTCATTTGAATGAACGAAACATTATAATATAAAAACATTCAGAATACAACAATTAAATTAAGAGTACAATATTGGTTTTCAATGGCTTTAGAATTATACACTCAACAATTTCCCAACAGATTTAAAAGAAAAACCTATATTCCATTCACGGTAGGAATTACTCTCTTAAAGGTCTTTATTCCTACCAATATCCTTCTATATAGTAAATTTATGGTAGGGAAAAAGGCCTTTCAGAAGTCAATTCCTACGGTGAATGCAATGTATATGTGGAATTTCTGAAAAATATGTTTACTATGTTGCATACTATCTTTTGGTTAACTATTTATATAGATTGTTGTCCGTAAATTTGGCCCTTTAAAAAAATTGATACGTCACTAAAACGTTTTCGTATTCATCTGCATCGCAGATATGTTTTTAACTACCTGGCGCAGTGATATTAATCTAATTAATCGAAGTCGAAGCAAACTAAACATGTTTACGATGACGATGAATGAGAAATGGTGATTTAAGTAACTTTCCAACTGTGAAAGGATGTCGAGCGTTGTGTTATTGTACTGGGTGTAGTTCTGTATCTGACAACTATTCTAATTGTCTACATTCTCCTACACCCACCTGGGGCAGTGCATATAATATTGTTCGCCATTTAGTCTGGTCATATACAGGGTGTTTTCTGGTTCTCTTTGGGCCGGAGTGTCTACTTTCAACTTCAGAGCTTGCGTTATCTTGTACACATAGCAAATATCTCGCGCTAGCAATTTTTTTTTCTCTTGAGTTCGAGCATCTATTAAAACTAGAATCAAATTAAAACATTTCAGTACTCGCATACCCCTACCTATATATTTATGCATTAAGAGTGATAGATCTGTCAAACTAACTGTCATCCCCATCTCATTCAACACTCTTCAAGGTGACCTGGTGGTCTCGGGGTAGGGTGTAAGACTTCTGTGCTGGGGGTACGGGGTTCAATCCTCGGTCCCGGCACAGATTTATCTGATTACCAAACCCTTCCTTCACCTTTGACAAGACATCTTGTGAATGTGGGGAATGCCAGGCCTCCACCGTGGTTCGGATTCCACGTTAAACTGTAGGTCCTCCATTTCATCTCACAATCACCCTACCATTACACATTAGCGTAAGTGCGTATAACCCGAACGGGTAGTAAGACGCGGTGCTAATAATAATAATAATAATAAT
>CABFOW010005173.1:16320-39724 GCA_902141385.1 Timema californicum
TAATAATAATAATAATAATAATAATAAACACTCGTCAAGTTAATTTCCTCCCAATTCCCATTGATCCGTGTCGATGTCAAGTGATCCGAGCATAGGTCATACAAGGCCTGAAAGATCTCCTTTCTGTGATGTTGCTGTTTTGGAAACTCTCCAACAGCGACGCGGCGGCCGATAAAGGAACTAGTTCATCGACCGCCAGTTGCATATAGAGTCCACCTCCTGATATGGGCAGGACACAAAAGGTTAGAATGCCGCCTTAATAGGTCCAGAATGGATATAGCTATCACATATTTTGACGGGTGGAGTTTTTTGTTTTAAAAGAAAAAATTCAGTTAAAATTTTATATGAAGAACCTTATTTGACAGCTTTAAAAAAAGCCACTAGATTTACTTATACATATTCATACGTTAAGTTACATGATCCGTAGCAGCGATTTTATAAATATATTACCAATACCTATAAAATAATCTATAGAAGAAAATGGTATCGATGTTGGCAAAAAAAAAGTTTGTATTTTCTAAGGGTGACCTGGCGATCTAGGGGTAAGGTGTCAGACTTCTGTGCTGGCGGCCGGGGTTCAATCCTCGGTCCCGGCACAGATTTATCTGATTACCAAACCCTTCCTTCACCTCTGACAAGACATCTTGTGAATGTTAGGAATGCCAGGCCTCCACCGTGGTTCGGATTCCACGTTAAACTGTAGGTCCTCCATTTCATCTCACAATCACCCTACCATTACACATTAGCGTAAGTGCGTATAACTCGAACGGGCAGTAAGACGCGGTGCTAATAATAATAATAGATGTCTTTGGAACAGGGTTTAAATGTATACGTTCAATATACATACATATAATTATATTTTCTTAAAGGTTTATTTTATGAAAATTGGGCAGTATTTCATCTTTCTTCAGCTCTTGTGCTGCCAGTCATCGGCAGGGGTGGGCGAGAGAGACTAGCACACCTGAATGACTTGAAAGGTTAGGATGTTATCCCGACCGTCATGGAAAAGATTTTTGCCCTAGTGCGGGTTTTTTCCGGCTTCTATATGTTAATGCTGAAAAGTTTTTTTTGTGATCTTTTTAACGTCCACCTTCATTCTGTTCCCTCGAGTAAGATAGTTTTGAGTCTTGACTAACTGGTACCGGTACAAAAGGATCATTGTATATATGAATAAAACATGTCTTGCCATTTCATGGACTGTTAATCAAAGAAAAGGAAAGACTGACCTTAGTTCTGTCTACTCTTTCTACCCCAGGGGGTGTCTATTTAAACGAATCGACCACCATGCATGTGGCTCCGTCTATAGACCCTGACCTAATGTAAGAATGAGTATTATTAGAGGAAAGGAAAAGAGCGGTTTCAAATAAAGTTTCTAGTGTATTAGTTTAAAAAAATGTCATCTTGAAGCATTCTAATTTTTATTAAGTTTTCAATTTATATTTTAAATTATATTTTAGTCACATTTCTTAAGCTTTCTGAGTTTAATACAAAGTACAAGTACAAATACAAAGTACATTTATTGAATTTCAACATACTACAAAACTCGAAAATTGCGTCTATATCATTTTTTTTAGCATCGTGTCTTACTACCTGTTCGGGTTATAAGCTTATGTACGAATTACGCTAATAGTGTTTAGGGATTAGGAAGGTTATATTCATTGGAGGTGTTCCCGCATTTGCGTATAGGGAGTGGAAAACAATTTTTTGGGGGGAAACCACCCTCAAAACACCCGACTGATATTCGAACCTCCATATCCCCGTTATCGGCAGTATAGTCTACTGCGAGAGTAGTGCTTTAGACCATGCGGTCACCGAAGTGGGTTGTATTTATTTAAACCAGTCGTTCGGTCACCGAAAACTATCTTGTATTAACTTTAAAGCGATCTGCATTAATACTTATTACTGGTGCCCATATTCCCTTAAGGTGCAGCAGAAGGGAGCGCGAGTAATTTTACAGTTTTTATAGAATTGAAATTTTTTGGCCAAAATAAATCAAACATTTCTCCAGTAGCAACATAGAGTTTAGTTTTCTGCACATGCTAATATCAACAGATCTTGAATATCTGTCAAGGGTGTCCTGGAATTTTGTCAACCCTTTTCAAATAAAGAGAGAATGTTTTGGCAAAATTCCAGGACACCCTTGACAGATATTCAAGATCTGTTGATATTAGCATGTGCAGAAAACTAAACTCTATGTTGCTACTGGAGAAATATTTGATTTATTTTGGCCAATAAATTTCAATTCTATAAAAAAACTGTAAAAATACTTGCGTTCCCTTCGGCCGCACCTTAAATGTTGGATGTCATAAGACTGATCTTGGAATTGATATGGCTAGTTGACCGAGTGGAATGGGGTCCCGGTTAAATTCAACCGATTGATATTTCTTTTATTCATGGATTATTACAAAATTCTTTGATCAGTTTTAACAAAATTTGACAGGGCTATTCTTTTAATGTTGTCATATATTGCGAGACTGAGTCTCAAACCACGTCAACGACGGTTGATCCGATGGAGAGAGATTAGAAGGTAGCGCCAGATGGGGAAATACATCTGATTGTCTGAGCTTGTGACGTCACTCAGTACACAAGCCAGTGCGTTACATACTCAAAGCTACATGGAGGATAAATTAAATGACTGGAAATCAGGTCACATTTGATAAATTTAAATAGTAAATAAACCTTCAAAATCCACACCAGTGTACAATTAGCTTCATTATTTGACTTATTCAAAAAATATACATGTGCGGCTGTCTTCGTGTTAAAATACAGGATGATTCACTCGGAACTGATCACCTATATTTTTTTTAAATTAACTCGTGATTGTAAATTCACATTTGAATAATGTAAATGAATCATAGAAGATGCTGGAAGTGCTACCTACCGCCCATGCTCATAATATTCCACATAATAAATGTTCATTCCAGTGTGATCACCCTGTATAACTTCTATGTACTCGGTGACGTGAGCAAGGACATCAAATTCTTACAAGGGACGCTCGCTACTTTTCAATTCTATTTACACTCATTGAGTTGAATTAATATAATGTACTACAGTATTAATTTGTTTTCTAACTTAATCACTAAGGAGAAATATCAAATCCAAAGAGAAATTAAAGGAGAAATATCAAATCCAAAGAGAAATTAAAGAAGATATCTCAACTGAAAATCCAAAGAGAAATGTTAAGACTGCAGTAACAATTTCTTAGCCTGATGGCATTTTTTGAATAGAGTAGGCGAGGTCTATTGTTGATAAAACTACGAGTAGCAACTAAACCAAATCAATGTATATATTTTATTGTTTATGCTCATAAAGTTGGCTTTTTACCCATCACGAAAGTCTTCCTCATTCATATTAGAAACAAATGTTCAATTTACGTTTTCTGGCTTTCATTAGATTTCGTGTGCAAAGAGCACATGATTAATAGGTTTATAACAAAAACTTCGCGGTTAAAACACTATCGC
Organism: Timema californicum; assembly: GCA_902141385.1. Lineage (NCBI taxonomy): Eukaryota > Metazoa > Arthropoda > Insecta > Phasmatodea > Timematidae > Timema > Timema californicum. The sequence continues at coordinate 19,782 of CABFOW010005173.1, forward strand.
ATATTTTAGAATTTTCAATTTAGCATTCTAACTTAATCCAAGGTTTGAATTCGCGAAGATTTTTTTTTTAAATATCACGGAAAAAAAATGACATAAATCATATATATCGTTAACGCGATTTGTCCGTGTCTCTATGTATTATACATAATTCATTTCAAACTACAGTTTCCACATTTTTGTGGTCATTTTGCCTTCGTGTGTATATTTACAGTAGCCCCATGACTTATTTAGTGCTGACTGACTTCTGACACTCAACATTTAGGTATATACCTAGAATTTTGACTGTCAGAAGTGACAGCCACCAAATACATGTTATTGCAGATCATATGGTCCAGCGTAGGGATACATAATTTGGTCTGGTAACTTTTAAAAGCTTTTTGCTGTCATCTGTGAGCTGTCAGTCAGCACCAAAGAAGCCACGGGGCTACTGTAGTTATATTATTTTTTACGGACACGTCTTTCTTTTCGCCTGTCTTTCGAGGTCTCGCTTCATGTATTTATTTATCCATATGTTTGTAATCTTTATGGATTTATCTCTTTTTTTATTTAATGTCTGGATTTTTATCCATATTTATTATTATTATTTCTTTGGGTATTTGCAGTTTTTTTTCATATTTTTTTGTACCCTATTATTATTATTGTGTTTCTCTGCCTTACAAAGACGCCGAGCCAATGTAAGGAAATAAATAACCCGCTATTTTATTGCCGGCTGATCATTTTTCTTGCGCGCATTTTTCGCCATCAACGTGTTAACCATCAGGATACTCTATAGAAGATATTTTCAAAACAATTCTGCCTTAATACGTGAATATGTATCATGACCATACTTGATACTGTGCATCTTATGTGGTTTGTTCAACATACGGTCAGGCCCAAAACTCTAGCGAGAATCAAATGTTTTAACATAAATTACACTAAAGGTACCTAGTTTTTCTGTTTAAGAAGGGAGCGCATGTAAACAAAAAACACATTCTACGTAATATCCAGAAGATGTAATTTTTAAAATAGTTTTTACCTTACTTGGTTCACACATGGACCTTATGAAAACGTTTAAACGTTTTGTTTTGATATTTTCTCCAGGCCACTTCTGGCATCGATGATTTAATTATTTTCATTTAGAGGTGGGCTGTGAAACTACTTGGCATTTATTGACACTAAAAATAACATAAAACATTATTATAAACACGTGGTTGTAAACATTACCGTTCAAACCCGATTCCAGGACAAACTATATCGGATTGATACATCCTAACAGCATCAGGATGTACTAGATTAGCATAGTATAAATTCGTTAAGCTTGAAATTTTGGCCTAGCTCATGGGATAAATTAGTAAAGCCTACAATTTTAGGTCTAGGTTAGGTCAGGTTATGTTAGGTTAGCCGACAACATTTGCGTGCGAACTATGAATGATGGAACCTGTCCAAGGTCGAGTTATCGTATGAGTCACGGATTTCGACCCGAACGTACACACGTGTGAATAAATTAGTGATACCTCATAGTTCATAAAAAGTGCTGTCTCGCTACGGGTCAGGATGTAGTAAGGGGTCGGGGCTCATCGACGTATATATTTTCACAGGAAGCCCGTTATTCGACAGATAAAACTGTTTTTTTTAGCGCCGCGTCTTACTACCCGTTCGGTTTATAAACTTATGTATTAATTACGCCAGTAGTTGTAGGGATTAGGAAGGCCATATTTAGAAGAAGGGTACCTGCATTTACGCGAAGGGAGAGCGTAAAACCATTTAGGATAAACCACCCTCAGTACACTTGACTGAGACTCGAACCTCGATCTCCCTGTCATCGGCAGTCTAATCTAACGCGAGGGTCGCGCGTTAGACAACGCGGCCACCGAATTGGGTGATAGAAAAGGTACTAGATTCATTTTCACGTCAAGTTATATGCTATGCATCTGTCACTTTTAATAGATTTTATTAATACTTATAAAATACTAATAATACTAATAATAATAATAATAATATAGTAAAATGTTAACAGCAAAAAAATATGTATTTTCTAAAACGGGTGTATTATGAAACTCAGGTTAGACCTAATCTGTATGTTGGAACGTGAAAGATGTAGGCTGATATAAATGGGTGGCCTTTTCATTCGGAAACAGACTGTCCCGACACGTTTTTGACAAACGGGGAGGAGGGACAGTGACGTATATATATTGTACCTCAACCCGAAGCCACGTTGTGTGGGTTGTGATTTTGGCGAAGCGTTGCGTTTCTGGACGACCTTTTACAATAGTTTTGTTTGAAACAATATGACGTAACAAGGTATTACTTGCGATGAATGAAAATGTTATTCGAGGTAAGAGAGCGCGCGTTCCTGAAGACCCTACCTTCGTTCAACCTGATGACCTCAACGTGAGACTTGGTTCATACCTTTGATTGAATACTCCTCCGGCCTGAATACGTCTTTGAGGGAAGACCGTCCATCTTGATAAAGTTGGTGCATAAGTGGGTGTCTTGGCGCCATTATCGTCCAACCTGATTTTCCGGCTACGGTTCAAACCCCGGTCGGTTGGTTTTGTTCCTAAATTATTTACCACGATCCCTCCCCTCAAAGGAGGCTATATTTTCGTTAAATTCTACCTTCCTCATTGGTAACAAAACGTAGAGTACTATTATTATCAATTAAAAATATTAAAAACAAAGTTCACAATTATTTATTTATTTATTTATATTTATTTAGCACCGCCTGTTACTACCCGTTCGTGTTATACTCTTAAGTACTAATTACGCTAATGGATTAGAAAAGGCGAAGATTAAATTTAGAGGAAGTGAACCCGCATTTGCGCGAAAGGAGAATGGAAAACCATTTATGAACTCCCCCACCTCCAGTTCACCTGACCGAGATTCGAACCTTGATCTCCCCGTCCTCGGCAATCAAGCTCAACACGAAACTAGGGCGTTAGTCAACTACACCACCGAGGCGGGTCACATTTAAATTATTTGTATCATTTTTGTATGTATGTTTTGCATATTATTACTCGTTTTGAGATTCCGCATATTTACACTTATTAGGGTAGGGATAAGGAAGGTAGGATTTAAAGAAAATATACCCGAATTCGTAAGAATATAGAGTGTGAAAACATTCAGGAAAATTCATCCGGTTGTGGTCCAAACACCGATCCACAGCAAAACAGACAAGACGAAACAGAAGCCTTTTCCCTCGCGCCAACCTGTGATTTATCATTTAAAAAAATCTCTTGTAGGTCTATTACTTTTAATTATGTATTTTTTTATTTAGTTACATTTTAACTCTTTTATACAGTTTTTTCCCCCTACTCTAATTAGAAACAGCGTGTAACGCCGGCGTTGCGTGTCAACTTATATTTCCCATGTGTTTAGTGAAACCCAGGGGCGTATCTTATCGACGACGTGTCCGCCAAGGTCAGCACTATTCACGATGCGCACACGCCCCGCGCATGTTGAACCAGGTTAAAACCATCCACGCAGGCGCAGAGCCACGTGCATAAATTAATTGATTGGGGTCAATGCGAAGCGTGGTACGGTCGGGCATGCCAGAGGTGGGATGCGAACCAAGACTATAAACATAAATAGGCAAGTGTTGTTTTTTATTTAGCTGGTTTAGAGAGAGGGCGTGGTCCTGTCGATGACAACGCACGTACGGCCAAGAAGCGCTTAAGTCAACTTTATTTATTTACGACGACTCGCTTCGGTGGGTGGATGGTCCAACGCGCTACTCTCGCAGTGGACTAGACTGCCGATTATTGGGAGAACGAGGTTCGAAACTCTGTCTAGTACTGAGGTTTTTTTTCCATAATTGTTTTCCACTCTTCCTCCACACAAATGCGGGTACACTTTCTTTAAATATAACTTACTTAATCCCTAAAACTAATTGGTGTAATTAGTACATAAGTATATAAATCTAACGGTAGTAAGACGCGATGCTAAAAAAATAAGTAAAATCATAAATTTATATACGCAACATTTCTTTAGATGTTTGGGGTGACCTGGTAGTCTAGGAGTAAGGTGTCAGACTTCTGTGCTGGCGGCCGGGGTTCAATCCTCGGTCCCGGCACAGATTTATCTGATTGCCAAACCCTTCCTTCACCTCTGACAAGACATCTTGTGAATGTGGGGAATGCCAGGCCTCCACCGTGGTTCGGATCCCACGTTAAACTGTAGGTCCTTCATTTCATCTCACAATCACCCTACCATTACATATTAGCGTAAGTGCTTATAACCCGAACGGGTAGTAAGACGCGGTGCTAATAACAATAATAATAATAATAATAATAATAGATGTTTGGTGTCCGGGTTGCATACTTAACCTATTCCTGAGGGTGTGTCATATTATCAGCTTAATTTTAATTAACTTTTAGGTGGATTTTAAAAACCGGCAATGTACGTCTTATCTTCGTCGTTAAAGACGTGGACTAAACGTTTAGATTCGGTTGCTCTGGTTTGCTGCGGTAACGATTTCCAACAGAGAGGTCTCGAGTTTGAATCCTGCCTTAATGTTCCAAGTGTATCCCCCCCTGAATGTTTTCCGCGTTCCCTTCACGCAAATACGGATACATATTTTATATAAATTATACCTTCCTAATAATCTCCGCCCCATTATTATAATGAAATGCGTGTAGTCCTACTTGACACATTGCAACCGAATACCTTTGTTTCCACTGACACTAGGGAGCTCGCATATAAAGGCGTCAATCTGGATTGGATCACGTTCGGTTCTACTCGAGGTTTTTTTCTTCTAAACTATTTTTCACTCGGCCTCCATCCTAATGTGTTTACATTTAATTTCGGTTTGACCTTCCTCATCCCTACTCCATTATTGTTTATATGTAGCTATAGTATGATTTAGGTAGGAAGAGCAGTAAAAATTACAAACTATAGTTACTAAAACATTATTTTAATATGTTCATACATCAAGTCATGTTATCTGCAGATGACACTTTTAATTGATATTTTCAATACCCATAGAATAAAACACATAATATAATACAATTTTATCTATGTTGGCAGCAAATAATTTTTTTTGAATTTTTTCTAATGTTCTTCCAACCAAAATTAGGGTATAGCTGGACGGGTAGCTAAACACGGCGTACATAAACAAGATCATAAAAACTGTCATCAAAATAAATAGTTGTAAACACACTTTTATTATTATTAAATTTCGTAATTTTTTTTAAAAATAAATAAATAAATAAATATATAATATAGTTGGTTATTCTTCTCAGCTTTCCGCGCGATATTAATTCGGTATGCAGTGTGTTTGTGGCCTACGTGTAAAATACGTGTAACTGGTGGGTCGTGCGCCGTAGGTTTGCCTTGATAGAACGAGTCGCGCGTGGGTTTGGATCTTGGCTCTCTTCCAGATAACATAACGTTAACATTGTAAGGCTTTTTAAGAGAAAGTTAGGCTGGTCAATAGGTATTATGCTACTCTTTGTCACGTGGGCTTTTATGACGACATTACTGGAGTGTTGTTTGGCTGTTTTGTTTTTTCTCTTCAGTTATGTTCTATTTGTACACATTTATTATTTTTAATACAATAAAGTATTGTGAATATTGTCTTCTTTATTCGTCAATGTATCGCAATGCTAATCATAATGTAATATATACTCCATCTTCAGGCAACCTTAATTACAAACCCTAATTTCCTTATCAAGTATTAAACTATTAGAACTCAAACAATTGGGTTGTTTTAAAATAACGCATCGTAAAGTTTAATATTGTGTTAAGAACTAGAACGTTTTTGCGGTAATTTCTCGCTTAACGAGGCGGCCCCCTTAAGTTGAGTTAAAAGTAGAAAACAAAGGACCTCGCACTAATCTTATCACTGATCATAATCTTATCACTGATGATAATCTGATCATAAGTCTGAATATGACCGCCAAGTTTGAAAATCAAATTGTTTTCGCTAAAGCCGTTCAAAACGCATATTATCAATGTGCAGGTATTTTTTAATGTCATTTGTGGCAACACTGTTTGTAGTAAAGAATGGCAGGACTGAATATTATGCACTAGTAGACAATTTTTTTTTCGATACCAAACTGTTGTGTGCACAGACTATTGTGAAAAATATAGTGATTCACAATCCGAATAATGATACTTTTATATTTTTACTCAAATCATACATTTTAATTATTATTTTTGCTTAGATTAGTAAAAGAACCCTGGAAGGAATGTTAAAATAGCTATCACAGCAAAAATTGGTAGACCCTTTCGCTCTCACTCATTAAATTAAATTACATTAAATTACCAGAAATATATTTGCATGAGTAAATATTTAAAAAAAAAGTTGGCTCGAAAAGTCTAGGCTTCTCCCCCCACCCCTCAGCCTTAACTTAGCCTGTGACGAAATACAGGGGTAAGGTGTCGGACTTCTGTGCTGGCGGCCGGGGTTCAATCCTCGGTCCCGGCAAAGATTTATCTGATTACCAAACCCTTCCGTCACCTCTGATAAGATGTGTATTAATCACAACTTGTGAATGTGAGGAATGCCAGGCCTCCACCGTCGTTCGGATTCCACGTTAAACTGTAGGTCCTCCATTCACAACCACCCTACCGTTACACATTAGCGTAAGTGCGTATCACCCGAATGGGTAGTAAGACGCGGTGCTAATAATAATAATAATAATAATAATAATGTTGATTGATACCACACAAGAGGTGACGTAATGAACACACCGTGAAGAGATCACGGGACGTCTTCTCGATGATCGAACCGCCCACAGAAGCCGAGCTGTATGGTGGACAAATGCGGACATCGCTACGTTTCAGTTTATTAAGACTCGTGTATGGAGTTTCAGCACGTGTCGTAACACCTTTCGTGTGACCTTTTAAAACGTGCCGATCTGCCCTTTCCTTCCTAGACTTTTACACCCTCGGGTTCAACCTACTTTCCGTCGGAACATCTGGTTTCTTGACGAGTTGAAGAAAGTGCTGGCACTACTTTCTTCAAAACTTTTCGTTTCCGAAGAATAGTTTCTTTGCTCTTTCACTAACCCCGTCTTTTATTTAATACACATTTTTGAGAGAGTAATATGAATGACACAATCTTGGATTCTCATGACCACACATTTATCGTGTAACAATGCTACGATGACACAATCTTACCACCCTCTTTATCACACAGTTCTTGTGGGAACAGTGTGAAAAACACACATTTTAAATATCCTAATAGCTTAAGGCTTTTTTCCACTGGACACTATTTATTTGCTGCGAGTCCTCGTACACACTGAACTTGCAAGATACTGGGGTATGCGCATGCGCAGAGACTTATCTCACTTGAACAGGAAATGCGTGTGTTCTCTATTTGACCAAGAATTTAACTCTTCTTTTAATACATTTTTTTAAAATCAATAACATACGTCGTAAATTTCACGGCACACTCTTTGGTAACCATTGTTCCAGCTATACCGTGCTATTGGTTATTTATAGTTGTAACAAAAGTATGTTATACATATTAAATAGCGGTAGCATATAACAAAAATATGTTACTTCACAGATAGTAAGTAGCAGTAACATGTAACAAAATTATGTTACTACGCAGAAAGTAAATAGTGCTAGCATGTAAAAAAATTATGTTACTACGCAGAAAGTAAATAGCGGTAGCATGTAAAAAAATTATGGTACTACGCAGTCAGTAAGTAGCACTAACATATAGCAAAATTATGTTACTACACAGACAGTAAGTAGCACAAACATATAGAAAAATTATGTTACTACGCAGAAAGTAAATAGTGGTAGCATGTAACAAAAATATGTTACTACACAGATAGTAAGTAGCAGTAACATGTAGAAATATTATGTTACTACGCAGAAAGTAAATAGCGGTAGCATGTAAAAAAATTATGGTACTACACAGTCAGTAAGTATCACAAACATGTAGCAAAATTATGTTACTACGCACATAAGCCACTCGTGGGCCACTGGGGGTGAAAGAAAGGTACCCTTTTGATTCATCTGTCGGGATTCGCTTTGAAAGTAATGATGACGCCTCCTGTGATTGGCAGAGCATTCAGCTGGTCGGTGACCCCTCTAGTAGTGGGTTCAGGGGTCATTGCCGAGATATGTTGGCTGTCAAGAGTCTTCTAATGAAGTTGGCTCGCGAGATTTCAATAGCACGTTCATGGCTTTGTACGAGAGCCCTGCTGCCGGCTCGGTAAAATAGTGTAGGATGCTGGAACATTTTCTAAAAACCTACGCTCCTTTCTTTTGGTTACTGCATTCCCAGCCCAGCCCTTAAAAAACAATTTCAATTCCCTTTATATTACCTGCTTCGATGGCCGCGTGGTCTAACGCGCTACTCTCGTGTTGGACTGGAATGCCGATGGTGGGGAGATCGGGGCTCGAATCTTGGTCGGGTGCACGGAGTGAACTTTTTTTATGACTGTTTTTACACTCTCCCTATCCGTACAAATGCGGGTGCGCTTCCTTTAAATTCAACCTTCTCAAACCCTAAATCGTTAGTGTAAGAAGTATAAAGCGCATAATCCGGACGGGTAGTAAGATGAGGCTCTTAAAAAAAATCGGTGAAACATTCATAATAAAACAACATGCAATTAACTACTTAAAAAAAAAGTTAAATATTGTTACACCCGTGGTATGGTGTTGAGAAAGGTATAATTCAAAGTAAATGTACTCGAATTTGCACGGAGAAATAATGAGGACTATTTGGGGGGAAGAAGGGGGCGGATAAAACAACACACTCGGTCGGAAGTCTAACCCTGAACTCCAGGTAATATTAAAAGCAGAATAGATGAGCCTGATGTTTTAGTCCGCGTGCCCACCGATGCGAGTATTACAGCCGTTAAATTTGACTAAAACTGTCAAAAGGGCATATTTTTTTTGTAGAACATATGGCGAGACATAGTAAAGCAGGTATCAGTCTTGTCTTGTCTGTGTTGTTTCATAGGAGGAGGTTGGGGTTCGAATCTTGAACGGCCGTGAGGACGGGGAGATCGAGGTTCGAATCTCGTTCGGGCGAACTGGGTGTGTGTGTGTTTCCTAAATGGTTTTCCACTCTCCCTCCACGCAAATGCGGGTTCACTTCCTCTAATTCAACCTTCCCAATTCCTAATCCATTAGCGTAATTAGTACTTAAAAGCGTATAAACCGAACGGGTATTAAGATGCGGTGCTAAATATTATACTCCCAAACCTCGCGCGAGCTGAGTTGGACCTGATACGATGAACGCTCTTAATGGTTACTCTCTCTCTCCCACCTTAATTCAAATGCTGGAACACTTCTAGCTAAATTAAACCTTCCTCACCCCTAGCCCATTAGAGTTAATATGCGGATATGCTGGACAAGTGCTAAAACGCGAAAGCACTGTCAAAAGACAAACACCATTGTTGGAATGAGCTCTTGTAAATAACAAACTCGTCGAGAATCGGCTCTTGAAATGTTTGATTGACGGGCTGTCGTGGAATCCTGTTATTATTTGATTACGAGTGACTGTGATTGTAACCTCTCGACAAAGGACGTCGGGAATATCTCCCGGCCGGTCTTGAAGATTGCCATCCTTTACGAGAATCATTTCCCACCGAGAGCCATTTGTCATTCGTTTGGTGGGGATTTTTTCTTTAGAGTCGTTGCTTTGAACAAAGTACAATAAGACAAGGTTGTGTTTGGTCGCCATCTTGGGGTTGAGGGGGTTCGCATAGTTTTTTTTATCTTGATATCTTTATCTTTCAAAATACAAACACGATTCCGTCATATCTGTGGTCAAATGGAAAATTGAATTTTGGAAGCCTTTCGTTTAAATTTAAAATGTTACATTTTACTTACCCTCTTATGGATGGGTGCCCATAAATGGGCGATAAGGGGATCTCCACTATGGACTATTTACTTTTTTTGTTGTTAATTTTTATGAAAAAAATAAGATTTCGTATTTAGGATTTGGCTGCAATTTACTATTAACAACTTTGAATTATCATTCAATATCCGAGTTAACATAGATCATGGATAATAATTATAAACTTGATATTTCCTCCCATTTCCTCCTAATCAGTTTTCTTTTCATTTTGTTCTGTTCAATAAACTTGTGAAAAATATTGTGTTTTTTTTAGTTGTTGCGAAAAAATGCCTTTTGAAACCAATATAATTAATTAACCCAGAATTATGTTCAAATGCTTTAAAATTCTATCTCCAGAAGGTTAAATTCCTGATTTTTTTTCTCGTGATTGGGATGGGTGAGGGTGGGTGAGGTGCCACCCCCCTGGCAGAGGGGACTTCAATCCGCCCCGACTCTTATTCGGAAAACCCACATGAGAGCTCTTTTATCTCTTTTTTAAAAAAAACTGCCCTGTCTCTGTGAAAAAAATACTGGGTTTTATACTATTTTTTTAAAATAAAAAATCCTCCGCGGTTTTTCTTCTATACATTCACAGTAGACAAGTAGTTAACAGTGTGTGCTGGTGGCCGGGGTTCAATCCTCGGTCCCGGCACAGATTTATCTGATTACCAAACCCTTCCTTCACCTCTGACAAGACATCTCACAATCACCCTACCATTACACATTAGCGTAAGTGCGTATAACCCGAACGGGTAGTAAGAGGCGGTGCTAATAATAATAGTTAAAAGTGTATATTTAGAGGGTGCTAGTCAATACCTCTAAATATACATTGCAGGGTTACTCTGTTCACGGGAGCTACTCTACTCCTGGGAAGTGAAGTATGTATTCAGTGCTGGTCTCCTGTGAACTTGGAAGAGTCTCGACAATTCCATTTGAATGGAGACCGTGGCGAACTATTCTGTTTTTCGCCCCGTCACGGCTGGTGATGGAATAGTATTGCGCCCTGTTAGAGTATGATTACTGGAATTTAAAGATACATCTGTCATTCTCAACAAGGTGAATGAATAGCAGACACTTGTATACGCTGATATATTCATGTATAACAAACAAGGTTAGTACGAGATTTATACACTTTGCTCGAGCGACTAAATTAATTATTCAAGCAAATATCAAAACTCTACAATATTAGTTTTTTTGAATTTAAATGATCAAAACTTTAATTTTACTGCGCAGACTTTAAAGTTGTTCCGTAACGCTACCATTTATTTTCAATACATTTAGATATTAAAACAAATAACAAATAAATAAATAATAAAACTGCATTTAATAAATTTGTATTAGTTTTAAAAAAAAGCATTTTTAAAGGAATTGAAATCCTTTTTGTACAAAATACAACTTTTCAAGTCTAATATATAGTTCGACACCTTAGTTTACTCGGTAGCTTGTATTCCTACTGAGATAAGGGTACCGGTTTCAATTTCTGGTATGTTCGAAAAATCGATCATTGATGAAATATGGGTTTAACACTTTCATAGTTTTGAATTAACGGTCGGGGCTGAGGGAAGGGGACTTGATGTTGTGTCTGTTATAGATTAAAGTTAGTTTATAAGTTGCGTGCTGATATAATCTTTCGGTTCAGAAAGTACATGTTTCAATTAAACGGGGAAATATATCTAATATATTTAATAATAATAATATTTAGCACCGCGTCTTACTACCCGTTCGGGTTATACGCTTTAAGTAGTAATTACTCTAATAGATTAGGAAGTGGGAAGGTGGAATTAGAGGAAGTGAACCCGCATTTGCGTGGAGGGAGAGTGGAAAACCATTTAGGAAAAACCACCCCCAGTTCACCCGACCGAGATACGAACCTCAGTCTCCCCGTCCTCAGCAGTCGAGCTCAACACGACAAGTGCGTTAGCCAACTACGCCGCTGAGGCGGGTTCTAATATATTTCATGTGTCTTATTTATTGATGTAAGGTAAAATTATTTCAATTTCCGAGTGTTTCGATTGAGGCTAATACCTGAGTATTAAGCATGTCAGTGTAAACATCGGTTTAATGATTCTAACCTGTAATCACATGTTGATGTGTGTGCCACCTAATGTCATATTTCCGTGCAGACCTTGCCGACTAAGTGTAATATTCAATTAACGTTTTAAAAAACAAACTTTTTTCAATCTTTCATTTTCTTAGCAGTGTAATTTTAATCATTGATATAATTTTAAAACCATTAAAGCCTCTTTTAAAAAATAAAGTTTGTAACCTACTCATTATAGACTAATAGATTATTATTATTTTATCATTTAATGTCTCACAATATAAATACAATCATATCCCACTTTTAATTGACCTTGAATTTCTTAGGAAAGAACATTTATAATCACTTTTAAGAAAACAAAAACTTTTTTTTTGTGGGAAATATTAATTATTATTATTAGCACCGCGTCTTACTACCCGTTCGGGTTGTACGCACTTACGCTAATGTGTAATGGTAGGGTGATTGTGAGATGAAATGGAGGACCTACAGTTTAACGTGGAATTCGAACCACGGTGGAGGCCTGGCATTCCCCACATTCACAAGATGTCTTGTCAGAGGTGAAGGAAGGGTTTGGTAATCAGATAAATCTGTGCCGGGACCGAGGATTGAACCCCGGCCGCCAGCACAGAAGTCTGACACCTTACCCCCTAGACCTCCAGGTCACAGGAAATATTAATAACCTGTTAATATATTATTGATGTTAGATATAGATTTGACACCTCAGCGTGTAGCATGTAGCCTACTGAGCCAAAGGTCTCGGGTTCGATGCCTAGCATGGCCGAAAAATGTATCATTGGCTGTATGTGGGTTTCCCCTTTCACAGGGATAAACAAACGGCCGGGGGGATGGGTGTTGTGTCTGTTCTTGATTTCAGTTTATAAGTCGCAGGTTCAGAAAGTACACTTTAAATACCTCAAATAAATAAATAGTGTCATTCTTTAGGTATTGACAATATCTTTCAAAAGTGAAAGTTGGCACACTACATTACCTGACGTATGAATACGTGAAAGGATATTTACCAATTGAATTAGATCTTCATCCGCTTCTTTGTACGTATGGTCTAAGACCTAAAGCGTTGCTCTCGCAATAGACTTAACTTAAAGGCAGGCTGTCGGTTATGGGGAGATCTGGGTTTGAATCCCGGTCGGGTGTACTGAGGGTTGTTTCTACTAAATGTATTTCCCCTCTCCCCACACGCAAATGTTGGTACGCTTCCTCTAAATTCAACCATCATCATCCCTAACACGTTAGGGTAGGTCTAATCAGAATACATATTAACAACTTGCTTTTGGTAGAATGGCGTTTGGTCCTGATCGTCATCATAGTTGAAGTTTTTCTCTCAAGCAGGTTTTATTTATCTACCTTTTCATGCGAACTACAGTAGCCTCATGGCTTCTTTGGTGCTGACTGACATCTCACAGCTGACGGTTTTGAAAAGTTACCAGACAAAATTATGTATTCCTACGCCGAACTATATGATCTGCAAAGACATGTGTTTAGCAGCTGTCACTTCTGACGGTCAAAATTTAGGTATATACCTAAATGTTGACTGTCAGGAGTCAGCTTTGAGCTGTCAGTCAGCACCAAAGAAGCCATGGGGCTACTGTATGTTGCATCTTTTCTCTTTCTTCAACATTTCCTTTCTCAACATTTTTCTTTAGAATTCATATTTTTTCTCTTTGTCTGCAATACGACTTATACATTTTTTACGTATCCCATTTATGAAACGTGGATATAGTCGGTTGCTGCATCCACGCTCCACAGTGTTCACTTGTTTTGTTTTTTTAATCATCATTGGTAACTAGTGGGCCATTCCCTCCCCTCCGTCGACCCCCCACCGAGCACACTGCGGCGAGCACGTCTTGTCTCAAGACACTGTTCTCTTACGTGACCTTGCATTTTTATTGCTCGTACCTGTGTGACCTTGGGTCGGGTGATGAGTTGACCTCTGACCCGTCTTTTTGTTTAGGGTCATTTAGATACCTGGCTCCCATTCTGATACCACAGCTATCTTGACTCCCAAACAGTGGTACGTGTTTTAGCAGATAACCTTTTAAAAAAAATTAATTCGTAAAGGATTTTAAAAAACTTTATTTTTCGAGGTTATTATTTAATTATTATCTATAGAAAATGTCGCGGATACAGTAGAATGTTCATAGTAACAGGCTTTTAGAAAATACATGCACATTTTTATAATATTTATTTAATTAATTAATAAGCGTATAACTCGAACGGGTAGTAAGACGCGGTGCTAATAATAATACGCGGTGCTCAATATTATTATTCATTAATTAATATTTTTATTTTTTAGGCACAAGAATTGTTTATAAAGGGAGTGTTAAGAAATCTTAGAATACTTTAATTGCAGTTAATCAATGAATATTAAGGGACATTTTAAATTAGTATATTAAATTTTTTTTGTCTCATCATAAACATTGATTTAAAAAACATACGAAAAATGGATTCCGACTCCTCCCCTCCCTCACAAAAACAACCCTTAAGTAATTTGAGGAGGGCCCCTTATAAAATAACACTAATGGTAGAATAAAATGTTATTTGGCTGACATTCAAAAAAATATGATTCTATTTTCTAAAAGTATCTTTTTATAAATATTGAACTTTACCTCCTCCTTTTCGGATTAAATTTATCGTCAATAACCCTTGTGTTTATCTTACGAATTAAAAAAACATAAAAACGAAACCAAATATAAATCTTTCCGTCCAAGTAACACCTGTTTACTAGACAGTCTCGAGTTGAATTCAAAGTGTGTGTGTGAATAGTAGCCGAATAAATAACAGTGTTACCAACATTTAAAAAACCAGTTTCTCCAGTGAATGATTCGGTGTTATTTTTTTTTAATACCTAGCGAGTAGATATTACTTTAATAACGGTTCCGTATTGACATATATACCCACATTATTATGGAACAAGTAGTCATCGAATGTTACAATAATTATACAACAATTAATTTATATGATAAATTCTGGAACTTTTGTGTACAGTCGGTTGTAATATTTACAAACAGAAAGATTTGCTTCCCTTCCCACCTTACGTCTCCGCATGCTTAAGTTTTTTTTAGCGCCGTGTCTTACTACCCGTTAGGGCTATACGCCTATATACTAAATTACGCTGATGGTTTTATAGGAAGTGTACCAGAATTTGCGTGAAAGGAGTGTAGACAACTTTTGAAAAAAAAAACCACCCTCAGTACACCCGACCGAGATTCGAACCTAGTTTTCCCCATCATCTACAGTCTAGTCTACTGCGAGAGTAGCGTCATAGACCATGCGGCCATCGAAGCGGGTCTCTCAGACGAAATCGAATAAACTAAATAATCGCCTTTTGTCCTTAGTCTCGCTGTTTGCGGAAGTGTTCCGTGAGGTGGTGTGTGAGTTGACCGGTGTGATGGAAGGTCCTCGCTAATCACAGCTAATTAGCAGGATGGTAATTAGCTGTACTCCGCGCCAACCGAGGCCGTCAGCGCTCTCGACGCCAGACTGCAAATTTTTATTTACTTCTTCGTGGTATTTAGTGTCGGATGTGGCTCTGAACGGTTTTAACTAACCTTTTGACCTGTTTAGGTGGCCGCATGGCTTAAGGCGTCACTGTCGCACAAGACTAGCCTTTCGATGACAGGGCGATTGTGATTTGAATCCCGGTTAAATGTACGGAGGGTGGTTTTTTTCTAAATGGTTTTTCCACTCTCTCCTCGTAAATGCGGCTCACTTCCTCTAAATTTAACCTCCTTGAACCCTATCTCCATAAGTAGCTCATGCCCCATGGCTTCTTTGGTGCTGACTGACGGCTTTGAAAAGTTACCAGACCAAATTATGTATCCATACGCCGAACCATATAATCTGCAAAAGCATGTATTTAGCAGCTGCCACTTCTGACGGTCAAAATTTAGGTATATACCTAAATGTTGACTGTTAGAAGTCAGCTGTGAGCTGTCAGTCAGCACCAAAGAAGCCACGGGGCTACTGTAAGTTAGTACACATGAGTATCACCTGAACAGGTAATAAGACGCGGTGCCCCTTTCCACATTGCTTCGCGTCTTACCACCCCTCAATGCTTTCCGCATATATATATATATATATTACTTCTAAGAAATGTACCTGCATTTGTGGAGAGGTAAATCATTTAGTTAATAAAAACCTGTCTCTACACCCTGAAATAAACCTCAACTGGTCAAGACGAGGCCGACGGCTTTGTTCGTATGTCCTTACTGACCTAGAGAATCGGGTTTGGCATACCTTTTTTTTTTTGCCAGGTGAGAGTTTGAAAATTTAGATACTGTAGTTGTAATAACTTGTTTATGTTTGAAATGAACGATATCTTACCAACATAAATACGTGTGCTAAATGTTGGTGACTTGCACTTGAGAAAATTACACCGCAATGCTCTCTGCTAAGATTTAAACTCTGGCCCTCCTAGATTCAGTCAAGTACGTTGTTGTAACCCATAGCTAGTCCTAACTGTCAAAATTCTGCTTTTTGACTAAAACCTGAAGGAATACAAATATTACTATTTTAGCCGCCTCAATTTTACGTCTCTATTTAATTTACTTTGTTGGCGCGAGGGGAGGGGGGAGAAGCGAAAAACAAGTATATAAAACAAAATATTTTTTAACGTTTTATTCACCGGAACTGTAGCAAATTTTGTAAATATTTTGCTTCCATCATAAAGGTTTATTTGTTTATTTTAGTTACTATTTTATCTAAAGTTTAATACAGTTTTTTTAGAATGATTATTTATTATTAGACCTACCATCATATGCATTTTTAATTGTATCTTCAACACTTTTTATATTATGTTAAATTATTAATATATTTTATTTATTTCATGCTTGCATTTCCAGCACTGGAATTACAGCAAGGTCAGTAATGTAGCTTAATATATTTTTTAATGTTTTTTTCCCGTTTTCTATAGGAATTTTTAATTATCTTATCTTATTTTCATAAGATCAACACGTCATTGAAAGTCCCACTAGAAATGTATTTTTATAAATTCTAAATAATACGATTAATCAGAAGAATACGTCCATTAACTTCTAAGAAAAACAATCCACCTTGCTATTTTGTCTAAAATTTGTAGACAAGAGAATTGATAGGCGGTAAAAGTACCTTTTATTGATAATGAGGAAACTTGCAAATTTCCTCACTTTGTGCAATGAAAGACCTGTGTGTGTGTGTGTGTGTGTGTGTATATATATATATATATATATATATAGGAGGATCACTGTCTAAACTATGTTTGCTAAGCATATTTTGGTGCTATATAAACACATTAACTCAACATAGCTAAAGTCTGTTCAGCATAGGAATTGTTCTCTAAAAGGTATTTTTCCCTACCAGAAATCTACACTAATATTATAAAGAGGAAAGATTTGATTTTTTTTTTGTTTGTGATAGATAAACTCAAAAACTACTGGAACGATTTAAAAAATTCTTTCACCAATATAAAGTTACATTATCAGCGAGTAACATAGGCTATATTTAATTTTGGAAATTTAATTTATTTATCATAAAAATGTCA
Organism: Timema californicum; assembly: GCA_902141385.1. Taxonomy (NCBI): domain Eukaryota; kingdom Metazoa; phylum Arthropoda; class Insecta; order Phasmatodea; family Timematidae; genus Timema; species Timema californicum. The sequence goes on from CABFOW010005173.1 coordinate 37,143, forward strand.
ATAGTCACTCATATTTTATGGTAGAGTCGATGATGATTCTTCAATATGTGTGTTGAAAATAATAATGAGGGAGGAGGGGGGGAGGAGAGGGAAGGGTCTAGTCTACTACATATTAGTATATTGGTAGGAAAAAAGACCTTTCAGAGAGCAATTCCTACCGTGAATGGAGTTTAGTATCTCATATCTGAAAAATATATTATCCGCTTCGGTGGCCGCGTGGTCTAACGCGCTATTCTTGCACTAGTCTAGACTACCGATGACAGATAGATCGAGGTTCGAATCTCGCTTGGGTCTACTGAGTTTTTTTCTCTCCCCAAAATGGTTTTCCACTCTCCTCCCACTTAAGGACGGGTACACTTTCAAATAATATAACCTTCCCAATTCCTTAAACTATTACTGTAATTAATACATAAACATATAATACGAACGCGTAGTAGGACGTGGTGCTAAAAAAAAGTATAGTTAAAACTCCGCTTGGTGACGTTATTAATAATAATAATAATAATAATAATAATAATAATTTAGCACCGCGTCTTACTACCCGTTCGGGTTATACGCTTTAAGTACTAATCACTCTAATGTATTAGGAATTGGGAAGGTTGAATTAGAGTAAGTGAACCCGCATTTGCGTGGAAGGAGAGTGGAAAAACCGCCCCCAGTTCACCCGACCGAGATTTGAACCTCGATCTCCCCGTCCTCAGCAGTCGAGCTCAACGCGGTGACGTTATTAGAGTTTGCGCTAGATTTTGTTTATTCAAAGTCTTCTATGATAAGTATTGTCCAAACGTGCTGAGATTTTACTATATATATATATAGGCCTATATGTATGTATATATAGGCCTATATATATATATATTATTAGATGCAGCTTTGCGAGACCATTATTAAGGTATGCGAGAAGGAACAATTTAGATGTCCCTTTAAGATATTTAGAAGAGTCTTATTTCGGCAAAATTTTGAAAATTGGTTTTCACTCAAAGCACAATTTTATTATATATTAGTATTTCATCATCAATATTTTTAAAACTAAAAATATTTTCCCAGAGTATATTGGTTTTCCAGCCAAATAAATAAATAAATAAACCATCTAAAGGGAGTCGCCTTTTCCCATACAACCAATGTTAAATTATGGTTCATTTAGGTACATTTTTCTCAGAAACTATAATAGTAAATGAACTGATTTTTTTTTATATTTTATCCATAGGTATATTCTAACAATTAGACGAGGGAGATTTATAAATATCTCCAAAAATATAATCTATATTAATTTTTAAATATGTTAAAATATTTTTTTTCTAGTATTCCAACCCATTTATATAGATGTAAATTATGTTTATTGTTATATTTTGTTTTTTAAAAAAGCTCACGTTAAAATTTGCATAACTAAATTTCCAAAGTAACAATATGAACCATAATTTAACATTGGTTGTATAGGGAAAGGCGACTCCCCTTAAAAGGCGGGGGCGTAGCGTAACTCCGAAAGTATCGGTGCAGGCAGGTAATGCAGTTGCACCGCGTCATACAACTTGCAGCTGGAGTACCGAGCATTGTGAGGTTTATTGATTGTGGCGTCGCGCTAGAAATAGGTCAGGGCTAGCCTAGCTGCACTGCTCACATGAATGTGTGTGTGTGTGTGTGTGTGTGTGAGGGGGGGGGTTCTATCCAGCCCCGATTTTACTGGACCTAATCCCTAGTTCGGTCTATCTGTACGCTTATGTAGTACAATATCCCCACGGCTTCTTTGGTGCTGACTGACAGCTTTGAAAAGTTACCAGACCGAATTATGTATCCCTACGCCCAAAAACATGTGTTTATCAGCTGTCACTTCTGACAGTCAAAATTTAGGTATATACCTAAATGTTGACTGTCAGAAGTCAGCTAGTGAGCTGTCAGTCAGCACCAAAGAAGCCATAGGGCTACTGTAACTACGCTAATGGTTTTAGGGATTATTAGTAAGGTTATATTTTAGGAAGTGTACCCGAATTTGTGTGGAGGGAGAGTAGAAAATAAATTTAAAAAAACAACAACAACCATACCCTTTGTGCACCCGACCGAGATATAACTCATCCTAATCCCTGTAATCCATTGGCATAATTAATACATAAGAGTATAACCCGGACGAATAGTAGTAAGACGCGGTGCTTAGTAAAAAATAGTTTCGTAATTTGATATTTTGAAACGATACCACCAGAAGGAAAACTCATTAAATATTACCTCCTCCCATTCAGAGTGAGGCGCCTGCTGGATGGATATAGGAGGCGGGCTACTTTTTCGTGGGCCACCCTGTATTTAAAAATTTAAAATAAACTAAAATAAACAACTTTTGTCTGACTTGTTTGGAAACAAAATGGTGATACTATCTGAAAGTAAGAATCCCAACTCTTTTTTTTTTAACTATCACGCGCACCAAACCCTTCCTTCACCTCTGACAAGACATCTTGTGAATGTGAGGAATGCCAGGTCTCCACCGTGGTTCGGATTCCACGTTAAACTGTAGGTCCTCCATTTCATCTCACAATCACCCTACCATTACACATTAGCGTAAGTGCGTATAACCCGAACGGTTAGTAAGACGCGGTGCT
>CABFOW010005174.1:11713-45938 GCA_902141385.1 Timema californicum
GGGGGGGGGGGGTAAGGGCAGGTTATATTCAAACTATGCGTTATAGATGTCTGCGTGCCTTTTCTATATTCCATCTCTGTCTCTGTCTCTTTGTGTCCTGTGGTTTGTATTGAGATAATGTAGGCAATAAGTTAGGCCTTTTTTTGGGTTGAATTTTATTGTACGATTCTGTGGCGTCCACTCGTCGCTTTGAAATGGGAAGGGGGTAATTTAAAATAATGCTCTTGGATGCTTCGTCAGTTAACCCCTTCTTCTCTTTTTCCTGTTTACCTCCTATTCTGTGCAGAATCCAAGCGGATGTATTGAAATCCACCCCCCGCCATTTACCCCGAAGTGAGGATGAACGCGCGCTTTCCTCCATTTCTCGCGCTCTATCTCCTGGCGATGTTTATTTGCTATAGCGAAATAAGGATTTATGAAATGTTACATTTTATTGGTTGACAGTATTCACTTTTAACGACTCGCTATAGAGTGTGTATATGCTTATAAACAACAAATTATTACTAGGACCTGCCGTGGTGATTTATAAACTAGATCTGAGGGAGGTCCGTTGTTGAATTCCTGTCAAGGATATTAAATGGAGCTTTATCAGTCAGAATAAGAGCGGTTTGAAGTAGAGCTATGATACAATTACTTATAGGAAGAACCTAATCCAACTGGTAGGAAAGCTACTAGATTTACTTTCATGTTTTCATACGTAAAGTCATGTGATCTGCAATGAAGCGTGTTTTCTTGGTTGACCTGTCACTGCCACTGGTTACGAGTATTTACGACCGAGACAATGCCAGACCTTGGTTTTGTAAATCTTTCTTTGGCTTAAATAGCTTGCTATCATCTAATGAACCTAGAAATTGCGCGTCCCATTTCAAAACAGCATGACTCCTTATGTTATATCTAAACGAATGTAACTTTGTCGTCAATGGATTTTAGCAGTTTTTTGCAAATTAAAATGGAGAGCGATTAATAGCTAGATATATGTAGGAGTAAATAGGTCATTAAAACAGTTTAATTTTGGATATAACAAATATTATTATATTGATTTAGAGTTATTTACTTCTACCTACGTACTTTGTGTTTTCTGTATGTTTATTTAATTGAGAAGCTATATTAAGCATGGTATGTCGTGTATATATTAATACTAGTCTAATTGAGCACCAATCTAACTATAATTATAATTAAATAATTAACTTTTCGTTGATTTGTAATACATATAGATAGCTTCCATTAAGTGACCTAACAACTGTTATATTTGGTCCGACACCTTAGCCCAGCCGGTAGCATGTATCTCTTGATTTAAGGGTCCTAGGCTTGACTCCTGGCATGGACAAAAAATGTGTGATTGTTAAAATGTGGGTTTACCCTTACGACAGTGAAGAATTAATGGCCGGGGTCTGGATGTCATGTCTGTCCTAGTCTTAAGTTAGTTTATAAGGGAGCCTAAGTGAGGCTACGACAGCCTAGCCAGCCGGTAGCGAAAAATATAGTAGGCCTACTTGCATTTAAAACTGACCCGGGCCACAGGCTGGAAAAAGTATTGGCTGTTATATCTACTCGATACCCAACAACATTTTTTGTCTACGAAAAAAACTTAAACTGGTTTTCGCGTTCCACCTTGGTCAGAACCCCTTGGTCGAAAACACTCGATAACAAGACGTAACCAAGTCAATCACGAGAAATCACCTATTGTTACTTTAGATAGATATTGTCAAAACATATAAAATTACTATAATAATATAAAAAATATACAATTGTTAACTGAAAAAACAAATCTTGTATGTTTCTATTATCTAAAAGTTAATTCCTATCATCTTACTAAATACCAGAATGGTTCCAGCTGATAATAACTTAAACCTGGTTAGTAATTTAAAATAAGCGTTTAATAAAATATTCTACTTTATTATTAAAGTCCTCGAGAAACTATATTAAATATATATGTTCAAAAGTTTATCATAAATTGTAATTTTTTAACGATTATTTTTATGTGAATCACTTCTTACCACCCGTTGGGGCCATCCATAGATTCACACTGATGAAGGTGAAAACAAGACATTTGATAAAGTAAGTTAATAACTAAGTTAAAAAATTGTGCTTAGGGAATCCATCAGCTTTAAAGTCCCCTCTTAAAAATAAGGTATATTTTCTTTTAAAATTTAATCAAGCTGACATTGTAGTCGTAATTAATATTACTTTTTACAACTTGAAATTGAAAAGCAGTAGAAATTTTTATTAAAAAAGAAAGAATAGCACAAACTAAGTATGTTGTAGTGATATGATTGACTGTTAGTCGTGTTCCCTTCAAAAATTGAAAGTGCTTACTTTGTATCGTTACTAAGGTTGTCAACCCTATGTTGAATGGACTGTTGAGTAAAGGTAAATATTTTAAATATATAAGTGTGTTATACAAGGAAAAACAGATATGCCCAAAGTAAAGGTTTTAATTAAAATGACATTTATCTTCTATATTACATTTTATAAATTAATTAATTTGAACACACATATTTACAATTTGTAAAAAAAATATCTAAGTCTTTACATTTAACTTTGATTAATAGTTTCAGCTCTAGCCCAAGGTACAAACAAACAAACAGACAGACGGACAGACGGCATTGAATCCAGGGGGTCATGAAACGTTGGTATTTATCTAAATATCGAGCTCAATTTTTCCTTACTACCACAATACTTATCTTTAGTGTGTCGAGAGAAAGTAAAAATGCATACAATTTTAAAAAATTAGTCTAATTTTATTCAGAAATACGAACAATTTATTTATAGCAAATATATGAGTGTCAGGCTTTAAATCTTATATTTACGTCACTTTCATAAAATTGATTTACAAAACTCCACACACTAAGCTGGTGATAAATATTGCATACTCACATGTTGAGTAAATTTATCCAATTTTTTTGGAACTCGATTTCTGGTAACTAAAGGGTATAAAATGTGGTATATCAAAACCAAATTCACTTGCTATATTTCCCCCAAATAATGAGTAATTTCCCATTTTTAACGTATCATAAAACCAAATGGTGTTTTTCTACCATATGTTTTTTTATAATTAACAGCGCTGTCCGTGGTAGCTACCAATGGATTGCATGGTTACCCCTGGCGACGCTTTTAATTGCTTCAAATAGACAAAAAAACTCTTTATTTTAAAGAATATTCAGGCCCCGTTGCCCGTTGCCTGTTGCCTGTTGTTTCAGAAAAGTATCCGCGGTCCGTACAAAATATTACGTGATGCTAAAAAATGTCAAGAAGTATGAAAAGTTGATTTAACACTGTAAACAAAGATATCTAATGTAGTTGATTATTGTTAAGCCCTTTGGCCCTGTAAGTGAGAGTCTAAAACAGATTTTGTGGGATGGTGGTCGGGAGGGTGAACGGCGTGGCGTGGCTTCACATTCAACCAAAGTATCCTTCCACGACAACAAGAACAGATGATTCACGGATACAGTAGATGGTGACAGTGTATTGCGGGGGAAAAATGTTTGGAAATTTCACCTCTCGAGAACGAGTGAATTTTTTATTTTAATATTTTCAACACTTCTTCTGAGATAATATCAATGTTTATTAGGTGCTAAAAATTCTTTTTTTTTTGTTGAAAAATGTCAAGATTATTGATATTTGATCACTGTTAAAATTATAGAGGAGGTGTGTATATAAGAAGTATAACTTAATAAACATTCTTCTGTTGTTGAAAAAACCATTCCCGAAAAGAAAAATGCCGAACAATAAAAATTGTTGAAGATGGCCGTTTGTTCCCACGGCTCTGCATTTCCACGACAAATGAAAATGGCCGATCGCCTGAACATGAAACTAAAAATATTCCACCTACCGGCTATGTATTTCACAATGTTCAAGGTATTTGAAACACACTCTAGCCAGTCTGAAAACATGATACGAGGGGGGATTTAATTTACCATATTTCACCAGCATTAGCCTTGAGAGAGTGCAGAAAATCACCCTCAGTACACCCAAATATTATACTTTAAATTTCAGCAATAGTAATATTAATTTCTTCAATGACGAAGTTAAATGTAAAATGCTTAAATATACCAGCTTAATTCGCTAAGGTCAGTTATTCTAATGGGTCTATACCACTTATGTTCACACTAAAAGTAGTAAATTACTGTCACTTTTTTACGAAATGAAGTCTTTTAATTCATGTCTTAATAAACTCAGCGTATATATCATGGCACAACACCTGCTTTACATCAAGGGCGGGCTCTTAGAAAGGGTTCGTTTTAAACTATTTATTTATTCCATTAACCAAAATGTGACTTAAGAAGGGGAAGTGGCTCTTGAGGTATTAACTGACGTCATAAATAATTCTGCTCACCTCTTCCTTAAAGTCATTTCCCCACGGGCAAAATTTCCTTGCCTTCGCTGGTTCTAAAACTGTAATTTGAGACATGCTTTATTGTCTATTTGCTGTTAAAGTTTTCGGTTTGGAAGGTTTGCTTAGTATTTAAAACCCCTCCTGAAGAAACTTTTTGAGTGTATCTGGGCCTTAACGGGGTTCACAAAAGTTTTCTACAACTTTCAGCTACTATCCAACATGCTGTTCAAACAAAACGCGTGAAAGAAATAACCAATAAAATATGTGGATAAAATTGTAAAGCCCTAACGCATTAGTTAACTCACCAATATTGCTATAAAGATGTAGAGAATTGTGAAAGGTTGGTTTTATTGATTTGAGTATTATTGAATGCATTAAAAAACATTGCACCCTTTTATAGTAAATCTATATTTTTCCTCATTAGGATTAATTATTTCTCAATATCCCTTACTTAGGTCGATTTTTTCATAAGTCATACGAAGGCTCACATAAATATTTTTTTTACTAAAATAAATTGAAGTAAGCTTTCTGTTATAATAAATAAGTTATTTAAAAAATACTTCACTTAAGGATTCACTCGAAAAACCTTTTTCATTAGAACGTATATAGTAAATCATAAAATTAACTAATTTAAGAAAAAATAAAAATTATAATAATAGTACTCAAAAAATATTTTTACTTTGTTTTGAGCTTATTAAGGTCATTCAGTTTATGGTAGACCTAATTCTCAAACACATAATCAAAAATGTATTAGTTCTACTAAAAAAAAATCTTATTTACGATCGTAGACATTGACAAAGAAAATTCGTTAGTAACGAATAGGTGGAATTTAACACGGACATAAGATATCTTTCATTTGCTGTACCTTTAATATTGGTTATATTTAGATCCTCCCTCAGAATGTTCGTCAGCTGACGTATCAAGTCCAGGTATTGTCTCTGCTCTACTCCACGCAGAAAACACAAGATATATCAGCTCTACACGTTCTTTATTGTTAATAAATAATACAATTTATTATTTAATTCCCCCATTTTTGCAAGCTATTTGCTATTAGTGATGCTTTATTCGTGAACTATTTATCATTTATTGATTAAATTAAGTATTAAATTATTTAGTTACATGTAAATGTCTTAGGTTATTGGAAGAGAGTGATATATATTGGTTAAATAACGTTTATTTATGAGAATACATAAACATAATATTTAAAAATCTAAATATATTTTTATTTCAAATCATATTCGTATAAACGAGCTATTTACAAATTTAGGTAAAAATATTAATAAAATTGCCATGAATTGTACTCTTTAATAACTGAAAGTTACCATCTTAACCTTCTTGTTACCACTTTGATGTAGCTTATTGCATATGTTAAATGTGTAATCTCTCATTGTAAACAAAGTTTACATACTTAAGTTTATAAAAAAAAGAAGTTTCTTCCCTTAAGTTTATATTAAACTATGTAGTCTTATTGTATTAAGAAATGAAATGTTATTTAATAACCAATAAACACCTTTGAAGCTCTTATAAATATGATATGGAATATTTAAGTCTACTAAACATGAAATGTCTTGGTGTGTCGGTGAACCGCCTTACCTCATAATGGCAGTACCACGGACAACGGATAATCTGGCTAGCAAAGTAGTTTACATAGTAGGGATAAATGTTTATGTAGGAACAGTGCTCAGGCGAAGACCGAGTAAAGATTGTACTTGTGGTATACTGGCTAAAATGTGCCAACACCAATCGGAACAGCAACCTTACTGTAATTAGCGAATACTGTCTTGGGTGTGGGTAAAATCAAGGCTAGTAACATGGTCTACTCTTAACTAATTACTAAAAGAACTTGTACAATACTAGTCCCGGATGACCAAAGCTATGATGGACAGCTGACGTTAAAACTGAAGGCCCCATCTGTTAACAAGCTTGCGAGAATATGGATTATTGGAATGTGGAATGTGATAAGAGTGTGTTGTAAAGATACTGAACTGTTAGAGGAAACGATTGAAAAAATATATTATATTTTGGGTGTATGTGAAACCAAATGGGAGGGAAAGACATTTTGATTACGAATGTTTGTAGCCTGACACTGTGCTCAGGTATGGATGGATGGGAAGTCAGAGATTAGGCCTAATCCTAAGCCCAACAGCTAAGCTGTTTGTGAGAGGGAATGAGTAGATGTCATCTAGACTTCTATGACTACATATGATAGAAAATAGGAATTCGTAGAATGATGTTAGTTGCTGGAGGTGCTCAAGTGAAGGGTGAAGATGAAACTGTAGGATTGGGGTTTTGGAATGAATTCAATGAACTCTTGAATGCATATGAACTAGATGAAAGGATTATCTTATTAGGATATAAGACTGGATAAGTGGGTACCCTACAGAGAACTCAGAGGGAGTTTTATGAAGATAAGGGAATGAGAGGGTGAACGAGAATGGTAATGAATTAGTGAGTCTGGGTTTAGAAAAAGGTTTATTTGTGTTGAACACATGGTTCAGGCACACAGATATTCAATCGCTTACAATCAACATTTATGAACTTATAAATGTTGATTGTAAGGAACAAAGTATAAGAATAATTTATAATTTTAACAGATATCAGTTTATTAATATTCAAACAAGTCCATAGGAAGTACATAGAATTATAGGTAGAAATTATGCAAACCATCCATGGTCTAAACATGAGAATACAAACGGATACATTAATATAAATAGCTCGACAAATGAGCATCAAGTTAGAAACACCCTATAACACACACATATTGGTCATGGGTGTAAATAAGAAAAGCCTGTAGCTCGTTAAATCAGGACCACTACTAAGTCATCAAATAGGATGAGAGTTATCAACTCTAAAGTGATATAAATGAGTGGCGGTAATCAAATCTAATTACAAAATTACAAAAGGTAATTCTACTCCAGTCAGCTGACTGTGAGGCTTCCAACCACAACACACAATTTCAAATATAAAGAACTAAGCCACATCAATTTAGTCCAAGTTTAAGGAGCTACAAGGGGGGTAATTAACATGAGCCAGCTAGCTTGGATTAACTCCATAGATAGTTAGACATTACAGTGTTATAATTTACTAAGAGAGAAACTATTATTTTACTAATAGTACAAGGTGAACTACCAGGAATCTAGACGCTACAGATACTATGGCCAGTTAATTCCTAATTAGTACTGCTTGAGCAATCAATAGTATATTTATTCTGCTACCCTGAAAAGGGGACAATAATACTAGACCCATAGTGATCATTTTAAACTAACGCTTAAGGCACCACAAGGAGCCGTACACAACAGACAAAACCCCGCGGACCACTACTATGGACAAGTAGCACTTCCACAGACTGCGTGCTACATTCCAGTACACAGACACATCAGAGACAGATACAGACCCAGTTAGGTCGTGAAACAAAGCAATATATAGCCTGGTATCCTCCATTATTACATTTTATTATTTAAAGTACCCACAGCATGCTCATAATGTCTAAAGAGTCTAATCTTGACCATAATATTTGGGACAAGGCCTAATAGGTATAGAAATATATTGTATAAAGCTATAAACTATGACATATGGGCATAGGGAAACAAGTCAGTAGTACTGGCATAAAAAACTAATAGAATAATAGAGCTCAGAGCTCAGTAAAGATAACAACATCCCTCAATACTTATAGTTTCCACCGTAGCTTGCTCTTCGGCAAGGAGGTGACACAGATGCCTCAGCCAGTTCCTGCGACGAGTGGTTACAAAAGAATAGATAAACGTGAACCGAGGACAGGCCTTTTTACACCAGTAGGACTGATACAATTTGGCAAGGTTAGCTCCAAGTACGAAGAGGGGTGGTAATCTTAAAACATCACGCCATCCGACCACTAGCGCTCGACGACGGTTATTGGGAACACCCCGAATGACGCCTCTCTCATTTACTCGTCGTCTGGCGCAGGTGTTAGATGTTTGTGTGTTGGTCTTACAAGCCTCGTTCTCTGGGGAAATTTTTGATGAGAGTTGGGTGTCTCCCTCTTGTGTTTTCGCAGAGACCTTATATCTGTCACACCTTATTAGAACTGATTAGATCTGATAGTAATAGTTTTAAACCTATTATAGGGCTTCATTGGGTGTAAATGTTAGAATGTATCCAACACGTTACATACATGGACTAGGGACGATTCGAGAACAATGGTTGCTTTTGTAATTTATGACGATATACGTAATAGTATATAATACACGGGCTGTGTATGAAACGGAATGTGGAACGGATCACTCCCGAGTGCTCTCAGTAATTGAAGAATGTAGGAATTTTGTGAGGAAGCAATGCAAGAGTACTAAGAAAGTAAGAGTCAAAGTGGAAAAGTTTCATGATAAAAGTGTGAGGACGCAATTTAAAATATGAATGAGTAAAAATCTAACTTTACAAGAACATAAATGGAATTTCGACATAAATGCTGAGACTATATAAAGTGCTTGGAACAGAATAAAATAGACTGTAGTTGAGTGGGTGAAACATGTTTGTGGATCCATGGTGGTTGGAAACTTAAAAGGAGATTCATGGTGGAATGAGCAGGTGAAAGAAGCTGTGAAAAAGAAAGACGCATACAAATGAATGATTGCTGCGAAAAGTGAAACAGAAGTACAAAGTCGTGAGAGATACAAAAAGAGGGCCATCATAGCCTCGGACCAAGGACTTCTAATTACTCGTGGAGGCTAACCGTTGAAATATTTTATATTTTTAATCAAGGTTTCCTAGAAAAGGTTTGTCAACATTTGAAGAAAGAAGAGTGGAATCCCTCTTAATAGAAGATATTAAACAGAACCTTTGAAAGAAAACTAAACCTTAAAACAAGTTTCTCACCAAAGCTCTATCCGAATAAATGAAATGTTCTAACAGGAAAGTTTTTAATTGTCCAATCTCCCTCTCTATTCATGTGCGCCAGTGTTGGTGGGTTTTTCAATTTCCCTTTTGTCTCTAATTTCACCAGTCTTCTCACCTTAGGAGCTCCTCTTATTTCTTTATCCTTATATTTAATGATTTCCTTCTTTCTTATTTCCTACTTTTTATTCAATTCACACTCTTTGAAAAGAGAAAACCCTTGCTGGCTACATTGCTTTTGTTTTCTTGTAACATTCTTGGTACAGACTTTTTTATGTATTTAGCTACTTCTCCTTTTTTTATTATTTCTAAAAAATAATATTGAATCTCTAATTCCTTTTTGTTCTGTTTCAATTTCTCTTCTGTTCACGTTTTCCTACTCTATTTAGCTAAACTTTTATTAGCATATCCATTTATGTCTTTTCATTCTCTATCTGCTTTTTTATTTAGAAGGAACTAAATTATCCACTGATTGCCTGGAACCATTCCATTTAAAATAATATATTTTACTTAATAGACTTTTATTTCATTCTGCGCTCTTGCAGTCGGATATAATTAGAGAAAGAAGTGCTAATGGTGGATCGACATTAATGAATATTTTGAAAAATCAAGAAATCAGTGGTGAATACAAACCTCTGGAGGATCTCAAAACGTATTTTTTCTAAATTGTTCAGTAAAAACTAGGTTTTTCCCTTTATCCCATTCCATTGTAATCAAACCCTTGGTGCAAACTGATAGTTGCAGACAATAGGTCTTCACTCCGGTGGATGGTAATGACGACTCGATGAGCGAGCTTGGCTCATGCGGCGAAACACCTTTTACACTCTTCTAATGTAACAATCAAAGGGATCCACACAAAAAAACTACATTCGTGTGGAGTACGTGCGTTTACTGATCGCTTGTTACACCGTACTGATTAGTGAATGTTCTTGTTACGTTACAATGTTCTGTTACAAGTCAGTCGCTGGCTATAGGTTTTAAGATAATTATTTTAGCTGTTTGTGGCCATTGCACTACTAAACAATCTTGTGTTTAAAAGGTGCACGTTACAATATTTAACATAACCATATTAGTGTAAAAAAAATTTCCTTCCGGCTACTTGTGACAAATTTCATATACAGTATGTATAGTAACATGCTTAAGTGACCACACGGTCTAAGGCATCAGTCTCGTGTTAGACTTTACAACCGATCACAGAGCGATCGGGGTTAAAATACTAGCCGGGTGTATTGAGTTTTTTACAACATGGGTTTCCACTCTCCATCAAAGCAAATATGGGTACAATTATTCTAAATCCAACCTTCCTCATCCATATCTCATAAGAGTAATTAGTACATATGCATATAGCCTGAACAGGTCGTAAGACGCGACGTTAAAAAAAGTATGTATTATTAATATTTTTAAAATCATCCAGCAAAAACTACGTGAAAGATTATGTCTAGCTATTTATCTATGAATATCTATAAAACATAACACCCACACTATCATTAGAAATGTAATTTAATTCTTAAAAAGAACTCAGAAATAACTATGCTGCAAATATTGAATTGTTTTGTTTATCTGCCCTAACATATAGGTTACTGTCTGAATATTCTTGTTTTTAATATAGACAACCTATTATAGAAACAAGTATTAAAGATTGAATATATTTATAACCAGTTGAATGCTGATTCACTACCTTAAAATTACGCTTTTGCATCTTTTATCTTTGATTAAGAGTAAGTAATAATATCTCGAAAGGGCAGTAAAATGGTTAATTCTAAATATATCCGATGCTAAATAACATCAGAATTGTTGAAAACTTATGTCATATCAAGGGTGACGATCGATGCAGAGTTACCGTCTATTGGGTTTATTCCATTGGTTTTGTGCCCAAAACATTTTGCTAAAGAACTTGAAAATGTGAATCCAGCTCCAATTAGTGAATGATAAATAACCTTCTAAAAGGCTATTATTCTTTGTGGAGATATTCAAATTAATACAGTTAATTAAACTTGTTTTCATATGCTCTCTTTCACGTTCCATTTGTTCAATTAGAAATTAAAACAAATGGATTTATTGTTACATTTTCAAACATTGGGATTTATTTAACGAGATATCTTTATTTGTAATTACTTGAAAAATCAATTGTTTTAAAATACAGATGTATTATTTCAAGTTTAAATATAAATTCTTGTTGTTTATCATATTAGTGTCAAAGTAATAATTATTAACATATTAAGTCACAATTATAAATGACTACATCGAGAAATAAATTTAAAAAAGTTAAGTAGAGAAAATAATTATAATTTGGTATTTTAAAAATAATGTGTGGCTCATAAGCTGTTTGGGAAAATATTTGAAATATTAAAAATTTTATTTTTATTTTGAGAGGCTTTATTATCTCATGTTGTAAACAACGTGAAATTTAAATTTGTAATTTTGATGATTGTGTCAGTATTAAGAATATCTGGGTGAACTTCAGTGTGGCCGCCCAGGTAAGCGAGAAATTACCGTGCAGACGTTCAGATAAAATGAAATATTTAAATCTACCATACGTAGTTTCAAAATATTGTTCACGCCAAAATAAAATCTGAAGATCCCATTGGGCTCTTTTTCCTGTCTCAAAATGTAACATAAGTTTATTTTCAAGGATTCTTTTAACCACATTATTTGCGGATTTATGAGCTTAGGCTTGATAATATTTAGCACCGCGTCTTACTACCCTTTAGCGTTACACGCTTAAGTACTAATTACTCGAGTGGGTTAGGAATTGGGAAGGTTGAATATAGAGGCAGTGAACCCACATTTGCGTGGAGTGAGAGTGGAAAACCATTTAGTAAAAACCCCTTTAAGTTCATCCGAGCGAGATTCGAACCTCGATCTCCCCGTTCTCGGCAGTCTAGCTCAACATGGAACTAGCATGTTAGATAACCACGTCACCGAGGAGGGTGGCTTGATAATAAAGGGCTTTACATTCAGAATTCCACTAAAAGATACAGTATTTTTTTATAAAGCTCTTAACAGTTTTTTTAAGTCATTACAGACCTGACAGCGATCTATTCTTTTTACCTTGAAATAAGAAGTTTCATAATTCTCTTTAGCCTCTTTCTTATTGACATGACAAATGGTGGTTGTAGATGGATGGCGAAAGGGAGTTTAGACAAAATAAAGAAGTCGTTCCAAAAAACCACACAGATCATTGTATTTTAAACCGTGAGGCCTGACAGTGATTGATACTTTCTCTGTGACAGAGGTGGCCGTCTTAAGGCTATGATGCAAATCACAGTAATGAAAATATAAAAAGGTCTTAAAAAATGTGTCTGTTGTCCAGAGGTAAACTAAATTAGTTGCTTTTTCTCATTGAATGTCGAACAGCTTTCCTTTCAAATCAGTAAACATTTTGATCTCAAAGTTTATTACAATACCTTTATTTTAATAGTATATATTTAGCCTGTAACAAATAATCCACATCGATGGCCACATGTTCCAAAGCGTCCCTCTCGCACAGTGACGAGGAGGTCCAGGTCCAAATCCTGGTCAAAATATATTTTTTTTCTCAAAACCATTTTCCAACCACTCTTTACTAAAACAAGAATACATTTCCTCTCAATTCTACCATTCTCATCCATACCCCTTCCCTGTAAGCATGCAGATAGCTCGTACGTTAGGTGAGGGCAGGGGGCCTGTAGGGAACACTAGCTAAGAGCAGTGATTTTGCAGATTAAATATACATTTTTTTTTGTCAAAATAAATAAAATATTGCTCTGGTAGAAACATAGAGTTTAATTTTATTCACACAGTGACCTCAACATTAATTGTTAAATATCTGTCAAGAGGTCAAGAGTGTCATGGAGTTTCAAGACAACTTTTTCTTTTAATTTAAAAATCTTCTCATCTAATGGCGCTATGCCCAAGACAGATATTCAACAAATGTTGATATCACCAGCTTAAGAAAATTAAACTCTATGTATCTACTTAATATGGAAAAAATAAAGTTTTTCTATAAAACCTGGAAAATACTTCCCTTACCTCGCGTGTCCTACACTACCATGTAGCGACGCGATGCACACACTCAATAAGTCAGCATACGACTTACAGACTAACAACTCTAGGTGTCATCACTGCGGGAGAAAGACCACCAATACCACCCACAGCACCTGGAACCCTTAGCTGATTTGTCAGACGTGCTGTGTTACAAACTAGCTACTACAAGCTATCAGATCTACTTTCACGTATTCATTCGTCAGGCTATGTTATATGCAGATGCCACTTTTGATTGATATTATCAATACATATGAAATACTAATAGTAATAATAATATTATAAATTGTTATCAATGTAATTGCAAACAAAATGTTTATCTTTTCTAAATGACCCTTCCTATGAAAGTTGGACTGTATGAGTACAAAGTTCCTGTCCATTGCTCCGCTCTACGTGAGAAAGCGCCGTTTCCAAAGGTTCAGGTTTGTTACGGATATCTTCAGGAACCAAATCCTCCATTGATTTCAGAGGGTACTGGCGATTCGATGTAAGCACAGCGCGGGGCCTTTGTTATTTGAATGGCCGGTGTAATCGATCGTTTCCACTGCCCATGGTATCGGATTTTAAACGCTTTTGAATGGAGTTTCTATCAAAAGCAATCAGTATCCCCATTGAATCTGTTTCCAAACAGGGACACTGTATTGCGAGCCATTCATATTTCAATATCACTGCAGACTCTGATCTCCCCCGGGGGGCAATTCCGGAACAGAATAACGTTTAGGGACGACTGGATTTCAGACCTGTGTTTGTATTTCTATCACAGTTGACTTGTTAGCCCAGCCACGGGGCATGAAAAGAGCTTAGTATGTTTAATGAGGTTTAAAAATGTGGTTATGAAACAGGCTACCAACATTTCTGGTCACAGTGCCAATTTTAACACTAAACATAGTTGTCGGCCGCATGTCATGAACAAATAATTTTGTATTTAATTAGATATATAGTATTTATCTAAGAAGACTACATATTAATAGGTAAAAATAAAACAAATACACTTTCAAATATAGAACGCTATTTTGGACATTTCATTTAAATCACTAACGAATAGTTTTACTTATTAAAAGTAAGTGCAAGATGTAATTATCTATAGATTTATGAAAATATATATCTAAATAATTGTTTTGAAACTGTGTCTTTCTTTCTTAAAATTAGCTGTAGTGCATTTTAAATGTATTATTGAAAAACTCAACTCATAATAATAATAATAAAATTAATAGTACCTTTTTCTGGACATATATTTTGCTATGACTGAAAGGTAGCAAACTTACCATGCTGGTTTCAACTATGGTGCAGCTTATAATATAGGGCCCTATAATAAGCTGCATCATATTGGAGCCAGTCAAGGTAATACTGTATGATCTCACTGTAAATGGGATACACAAAGCCATGTATGGGTTGCACTTAAGAAACATCGCTTAAAGTGGGAATGTATAGGACGCAAGAAAAGTTAAGTGTTTATTCAGTTTTTATATCAAAACAATCTTTTGGTCAAAATAAATCAGATATTGCTTCCGCAGACACATAAAGTTTGATTTTCTTCACATGTTGATTGCAAAATTTTTTGAATATCTGTCAAGGGTGTCCTGTAATTTAATGACAACTATTGCTCATTACATATATTCAACAATTTGTTGATATCACCATGTGAAGAAAATTAAACTTTTTTTTTATGTAATCATCTCTTGATTCATTTTGGTCAGAAAAATGCTTTGATACAAAAACACTGGCCTTATCTCGCGCTTCCTACACATCCACCTTAAGAGTCTAATGGCGTCAGAGATTGAAAATAAAGATCTCAGTCCATAAATATTTCACTTAGAGTGGTATTTCACAGTCATGAAAAGGTTATTTGATAAAATAGATATAGCTTTGACCAACCATCAAATATATTTTCATAAAAATGATATATTTCACAGATATTTTATAAAACATTTACAATATAGAACATGCGTTAAGGTAAAAAAAAAGTGAAACCTTAAACATGCGAAGCAGTTAGAGGTTTAATTGTTCTATCTGAACAGAATAATTTATCATTATGACACAGATTCCACACATGATAACTTTGGTGAGGGATTCTTTAAAAATATTAATTTGGTGTATGCGTAAATATTTTTTAAATTTAATTTCAAGTTCTTATTGCAATCATCTGTTAACTAGTATTTCTCTACGACTATCGTACATACTTTGAATACATTGCGATGTAATGTGAGAGACAGCCTTCACTAAAGCTGGCCTCAAAAGTTTTATCACAATCATGTCTGAAATAAATTATCTTGTACTAAAGAAATATTACAGTGAAATACCTCCATACACAGGATTTATTATTAAGAAACAGTATAAATGAGCTAAAATCTCAGTTAAAAATATTATTATTTAGAACTTTTTGAACTGTAGTAAACGGGCATTCGTTTAGAGTGAGGATGAGAAATAACCAACCTTAGTCCAAATGGTCAGGATTTAATTCTAGCCCTATCTGTAGGTATCCAAGCTTGCTAAATATATGTCTACAACCAATCATTTTGATATCAGAAAATTGTGCATATAATAAATTATATAATTATATTAAATTCATAGGTGGTGTGTGACACAGTTCATCCAACACTACATATGTCTATAGAACTAAGGATTCCGGGTTTGATCCCCGACGTGGCTGATAATCATTGGTTAAAGTGGGACCTCTCCTTTTACAGAGTTTTTTTTTTATAAAATTGAGTTAATCTTTAAGCCCTGTGCCAATATAAACAGTCTGTTAAAAATGGCAGAATAAATGTCCCAAATAAATATATTACTAGGCTAAACATAATAGTTTGTGAGTTTGTACGTTGCTCTAATCTAAATGTAGCATCTTATTAGACTAGCCGGGATTCCCCATTCTACAACTAGGGTATCGTTGAAGCGATGGCTGCAGATTATTGAATTAATATTCTAAACTTTTTTACTGAGAAAAGTTCAATATAATTACACCTCACTTGGCTTTCTATTTCAAAGTTCACTCGTCAAAGGCTATCAACTTTACATATATTTTTATCTTAAGGAGTATAATTTGAATCAAAACTTATATCCCCCCCTCCCCTTCATGCCACAATGAGAAATTTAAAATTACCCCTCTCTCAGTTCTCAATATATTTGTTGCACCAAAACACTCGAGTAATAATAGAGGTGTTATTATCTATAACCAAAGATAACTATTTTATTTTCCTATACACAAATCATTGTTTTCGTGGCGATGTAAACAAATAATGATTTTACAGGTGAACCACTGTCCACATAGGAGGGAATGATTGAAACCTAGTTAGGATGATTGTGTTTTTCAGGCTAATATCTTTACCGATATCCTGGACCCCAAAACTTTAAAATGAGAGGTAATTTGTAAAAATCTGTTCAACCATTTCCTCGTAGTTTGTATTACCGGAAACGAGCTTATCAAATTACATATTAGAGCTGTTGTAGATCACTCAGCTACGACCTCAGTTTTTTATAGCGCCACGTCTTACTACCTCTTCAGGATGTACGGAAATACTAATTACGATACTGGGTAAGGGGATGAGGAAGGTTTAATATATAGGAAGTGTACCCGTATTTGCGCGAAGAAAGAGATTGTAGAGTAATTGAGTGAAACACCCTCAGTACACCCTACCGAGATGGAATCCCAAGTTTCTAGTTCTTGTCACTCCGGTCTGTTGTAAGAATGACTTGTTGGATCTCGCGGACACCGAGGTGGGTGCTCGCAAACTAACGACACAATCTAGACCTGTTTCGTAACACCACTTCACCGTATCCCAGATGCTCACTATGCAAGTACAATCATGTTAAAAATAATAGTTGTAGACTAACGGCTGTTCTGCAAATTAGCAATCGTTACTTGACTGTCCTTGGCAGTTTTGCAATATGTTCTGTATCGTGAATTTTTAAAAGGTTTAATGTTGTAGAAAAGGTTTAGATGTATCTCATGTTGGCTTCACGAGTAGTTTGAATTATCTGACATGTATTTTACTACCAGTAATCAAGTGAAGAAAGAGGAGATACACTAACATGTGTGTACAATCGCTCATCCTGAAAAATAGCAATCTTACCTTGGTGATTTCCACTATGATATAGCTCAACACAAATTAGCGCGTTAATTAACAACACCGAGGCGGGTCAGGCCTAATTATCCTACTCGTTAACATACTAATATTGGTTTTAGTTCAAGGATAGATTAAATTGTTTTTATAGCGATTCCAAACCCCCACTAATTCTCAAAACAAACTAGGTCCAGTTTTGTTGTGCGTGTGTGTACGAGGTATTTAATTGGACACCGCTGCCATGGAACCTGACGGAGGCCATGCGGACGTATGACGCACAGAAATGGAACACTGCCCCTAAATAAATATGCCAGTTAATGCGATAGTGACTTTCTATCGGATCTGAGTGCTCTAGGACCTGTTATTGAATCAATGTCCGTCCAATGAGTTCAAATCAAATATATTCCGGGTCTGTGTGTGTGTTAGAGAGAGATAGAAAGTGTGTCGTATTACTTTTCAATAAATGACAGTCACGTAGTTGGATTTATTTAACACCATAACACTTTGTTTCTAATAAATGAAGATTTTTTTCGTATTTACTCGATGTGCCATAGCTCTAGACATGTGATTACATCACTGCGGGACTGCTTATATCAGGCGCACTTTGTGCGATGGTCTTAAGGTGGGAGTGTAGGGAGCCTGAGTTTAAGGAGGCGTTTTTGCAAATTGTCTAGAGACAATTATTCTGGCCAAAATAAATCAAGTATTGTTTCAGTACAAACATATAGTTGAATTCTACTCACATGATGAAATCAACATTAAATTGTTGAATATGTCATGAAAATAGCAGCATTAGATGAGAAACTTTACTCATAAAGAGAAGAAGTTTGTCATTAAATTACAAGACACCCTTGGCAGATATTCAACAACTGTTGATACTACCATGTTTGTACTGAAGAATAATTATGTTTTCATGAACAAATTGTTTTGATAGAAAAACTGCCCTTAACTCGCGTCCCCTACACGCCCGCTTTAAAATAAACTATCACACATTGGCATATATCTTCACTGCTGGGCACGTGGACTAGCCGTCAGGATTTTCTGGTTGGCTGTTGAAGAAAGGGTAAGGATTATAATCCCATACGGCTCTTCTGATGCTAGTGTTCTAACGATTTCCCTCTCTCCCTCCAAACAATTGATGGTACACTTCCCTTTGTAACCACCTTCTTCATATCTAACCCCTTAATATATTTAACTTGTAGTAAGTAGGTACCCGCCTCGGTGGCGTAGTTGGCTAACGCGCTTGTCGTGTTGAGCTCGACTACTGAGGACGGGGAGATCGAGGCTCGAATCTCGGTCGGGTGAACTGGGGGTGGTTTTTCCTAAATGGTTTTCCACCCTCCCTCCACGCAAATGCAGGTTCACTTCCTCTAATTCAAACCTCCCAATTCCTAATCCATTAGCGTAATTAGTAGGCCTACTTAAAGAGTATAACCCGAACGGGTAGTGAGACGCGGTGCTAAATATTATTATATTAATATTAGTAAGTAGGTCGGGGTTTGAATATTTGCTTGATGAACTGAGGTGTTTTTACCCAAATGGACCTTATGTAAAAATGGCCTTTATTTAAAAAAAATGTATATCAGATAATTGTTTATCCTTATATGGTCTTGTCCGGCTTGTAATTTTTATGCTATAATACCCTAAAAATGAAGCTTAACCATTTCATATGCAAAATTATTCTGTACCAATAATTTATTTAAATTCTTTAGCAGGAACATACATACATACAAATATACGTGTATATACATATATCCCAGGACTGACAAAATGTATATTTTAATCTAAGGTCGTACCAAGGGGGGTGTTGTTTTGGGGGTTTAATATTTCCCGGAAAGTTTTATTAAAATGTATTTTTAATTCATCCTCAATGCCCAGGCTAGCAGCTTATAGAGTCTTATAGATGTATAGCCCTTATAGACACAATTAGGGTCTTAAAACACTTCAAAAGGGAGATACTGTTTAAATAGTATTTTGTAATCTCCTGGTTGAGGACTACACTCAGAGACACCCAAGGTAGAATAAACCCCAAAACAAGTTTTTGGGTACGGCCCTCAATTAATAATTTTAATATTATTACTTTAATTTTTTTTTAAACTGTGTTTAGTTGTCATATTTTATTTTTATGTTTATGAAATTTAGTATTGACAATTTTTAGCATTAATCATTAAGGTACGGCAGAAGATAGCGCGAGTCATTTTACAGACTTTATAGCATTACATTGTTTGGCCAAAATAAATCAAACATTTCGCCAGTAGTAACATAGAGTTTATTTTTCTGCACATGCTAATATCAACATATCAAAGGTGTCCTGAAATATTGTCAAAATTTTTTTAATAAAGATAAATAATTCCAACAAATTTTTTCTCTCATTCTACCATAAAATTTCTACATTTTAGTGAATATGATTCCTGAACGTTCCTTAAATTGGCAGTTAGTAAAATCTGTTCACTTTTAATAAATTGTGTTTTTAAAAGGGCTACTGAGCATAACTGAACTATATGAGTTCAATTATTTGAAGAATTGGATTAAATTAAATGAGGTATTAATAATGTATGGTATTAAGAATGATGTCTTAGTTTATTTTAGTTTATAGGTCATGTACCAATTTAATCAGTACATTCACAAAGTTGACGTAAAATATCCCAATTAGAGGTGTAAAGAATTGTTTATAACATATTATAGTAATTGAAGACATATATTTAAAGGTTACTATTTAAAAATAGAAAGTGGGGGTGTATTTTAGGTGATTAAATACAATACAATTGGAGGAGCACCCTTGAAGTTAACAAGGGAAATGGGATGGACTAAAATAAGGTAATTAATAATTACAATACATCACGAACGGGTGGCAGGACGTGGCGCAACTCTGGGAATAAAAAAAAAGTCACCTTGGCTTTCGTCTTCATTTAATCGTAGCTCCTGTTCGTGATGAGACATAAATAAAAGTAGGGTGAGGTTTTTGGAAAAAACTTGGTCCAGGAACAGAAAAAGTTATACTGGTCACGAGAAAGCAATATTATGAGGTTGACTGGGTCAGCGGATGTCACGTTTACTTTTGGTATAATTCAATAAAGTAAAGTCTGACTGATAATGCAAGTAATAACAATAATATGATAATTAATAAACATAATGACTATAAAAGATACACGGCACACAACACGCGATTAGCATCGCACTGAAACCGATCATGCACTTTCAACCAAAACTTAATCTCGCCGACTAATTAAAACGGCTCATCTCCATTTGCGGCTAGGGATGTGGAAAAAGTATCGATACTTTACTAAAATAAATATCTTCCTATCTTTTTATTCAATACCTTTTTTTCCGATACTTTTACCAATATTAGTACCCACATTCCGGTATAGAAAGAAACAATTTGTTTGCTATCTTTACTCATGCTGTTACTAAATGTTTACTAGGGTGGACTGTGGAGGAAGAACAAATGACAATATTTCTATATTCTCACTCATTCTCTACAACCCTAGCATTCAATCATCATAATTAACAGCTGCTCTTTAATCTTAGTTTATCAATACAGCCTGATGCCTAACGGGGCAAATGGTGACCAGTCTTACTACCCCTTCCTTGATCATGAGCACGGCCATCACAAACTAGACAAAAGAAGAACTGTAGGGATGAATCATCATAATTTACAATGTGTAAATAAATATGAAATACAATTATGATGCAAAAGTTGAAATTATTAATGCTAGATTAAAAAAATCATTTTTCCAGATTAAAATTTAGATATCAATACTTACTGCTATCGATACTTTTCTTTATATACTAGTAAGTTATCGATACTTCCAATGAGTACGTTATCGATACTTTTCTTTCGATACCACAGCCTTATGTGCGCGTTTGTGTACAGTGCGTTCTCGATAACTCGACATCTCTTAATATTAGGTGAAGACTGCCCGGGTCAAATCAACAAGAAAGAGGGGGGGAAGCGGGAGGTAAGCAACGCCAATTTTAACAAAAACATATATATATATATATTTTAATGAGTTCAAATGACATCTCCAAACAATAAAACGGGCACACCAGATAGATTTCAAAATATGGCATCAGGCAATCTTATCTAATGGCACGTTAATATTTGATGACTCAGTTTGATACATTTTAATATGGCAAATATTTCTTTGAAATGTCAAAAGTCTTGGTATCAAAAGTGCTATATTATTTATAGTATCCGTATGGTACAGAGTCACATGAATCTAGAGTCACATAAAGAAATAGTTCCCAACCGTGTGAACAATGAACACATCGCACAAACACACGCGTGAAAATATAAGCCGTCGCTTATCACAGATATGAGCCTCCCATAGCTTGACTGGCTTGAATATTAATGAGAAACTTTAACCCTCACTTTCTGGGTATTACTACAAGATGAATTATTAACTGTATCGCAGCTTTGCTAGCTAGAGTTTGAATTATGTACAAGCCTTTGCTCGAGTATCGGCTGTTTGTTTTCCTTTGTGATCAACTTCCATAGACCACTTCTCATTTCTCTCAGGTTTGTCTCAATTGGTAGCAGAGGGTAGAATATTACGTTTGTTGAGGAAATGTAACCAAATAATACTAGCTAAGTGGAGAATAAAATTTATTTGATAAATATGGATGGATATAGAAAAGGAATTTAACTATCAGACACTTATTGTCGATACGTTCAGTATGATTTTTGTAGGTGAGAACTTGTAGAAAATACAAACTTTTTTTTTTGTGTCTAGCATATATAATAAATATTTTATTGTGTTACTAGGGTTATTTTACAGGTTGGTCCATTGATATTATTCATGCAAATCATATGAGTTGATATATTAATATATTAAGATTATTTTATCAAGTTTTAAAACTGTCAAAAAAAAGGGGATTGTTTAGAAGATTAGTAATTGAATTTTTGTATCTAATCAAAGGCTCCCGAGTTAAATTTACGTGTCTCTTTGTATATCTATAGCATATATTTGAATAAAACTATGTGTTAAATTTATTTTCAGAATAATATAGGAATATTAACATAAAACCAAACATCAAATGTACCGCCATAGAATGTTTAAACTTTCTATCAACCTACTGTTCCTGGCTGCACATCAAAGTGGAATTTGCTATCTCCGAGATTATTTTACCTACTTTGTTTGAAATATTAATTTATTTTTATTTGATATGAAATATATCAGATGTGGCGAATGTGTTTGTATGTTTCCATGTATGTCTAGATAATTTGCAGATCTTAACCAAATCATAAACCCACATAACCCTCTGCGTGTTTTGTCCAGAGTCCTCTTTTGGACTAATAGCAGCAGCCACATCGCGAGGACAAGAGTTGTAGCGTTATCTTTCCTCGCCTCACGCCTACACGCCTGAAGTTACAACCGTGACGTTACTTTTCTCGGGTTCTCTTCTCATGTCTAAACGTTTTTCTCCATGGAATTAATCATAGGTAGTTACGTATAACCGTAGCCTTATACAATTTGAGCATGAGGCCTATTTTATAATGAAAACACAAGTCTATAAATTATGTTTGATTTATTCAAACGGAATGACACTTGATTGGATAATATGTATCACAGTCGGAATGTAAAGGTTTTTAACGCGCGGCAGCTTGAAAGTTTATCTTTAATGTTAACGCGCCGTGGACCTTAGCTACAGCGGGGCTGCAGGCCAAGTGAAGTCGGAAGAGCCCTTTTTCTTGTTTAGTCGGACAGAAGGCTTCTAGAATCTTCCAATTTCACGAGAACCCACCAATATTTCGTCAGCCTTTAGAAACGAGATAAAGAAAAAAACAAATGCGTCAGAACAGTTATCTGCCACACAGTCTTGTCAACAACAAATATATATATAAAAACACACCCAGGTTTGTTAAACCAGAAGATAAGATTTATAACACACATGGATTCATTAAATTTAATATTATAAAATTATCCACTAACTTGAGTGTGGGAACTTTTGATTTGGAATCTTACAAAGGGGAAACTATATATCACTACAATATGTCAGTTCCGTCTGCAATTGTTTGCTAATGACGAGGTCAGAATTCGAATCCCGGATGGGTATACAAAGGTTTTTTTTACTAAATTGTTCATTACTATATTTCATTGTAAAAGATTCAAAAACTATAATTTTTTTATTTATAAATATTTAACAAATCTTTAAATAGGGACTTATAATAAAAGGAATATAATGAACGTCTACTTTAAATCACACCCATTTTACATCTTGATATTAAAAAAGGGGGGGGGCTAAACATTTTAAAATTTATTTTTGAAGTTTATAAATGCACTAAAAGTTTCCTGTTTGATATTTGATCCTCAAACCAGATATTGTCCAACAATGTGTTTCTCTTACTACGAACACATATGTAATGGCTCATATTTACTAAATTATACTGTTTCTCTCTCTCTCTTTCCTCTCAGAGAGATGAATCATCATCACGCTTTAACGAACAGTCACGAGGGAGCTTTTACTTATATTTACATATAAATGGATTGGATTAGCCATGTTTTGCATAAAATGTAGATATTTTAATTTCCATTGTTGTGGTCGGATTGGTTAAAATGATGGATTGACACGCGTTTGACGCAACTGCGCGGCAAGAATTATTGCAATTTTCAAAACATAGCCCTACATCATATGTACTGTTCAAGTTGTGGACGGGTGGTTTAGAGTGCACTTGAATACCGATGATGGGTAGGTAGCTTAGGGGCTCACTGTCTACATCTAGCCCCCCCCCTCCCTCTTCCTACGTTATGCTGGTGTTTGCTCCGTCTAATTACCCCCTTCCTTAGTTTAAGTTTGTATATCCCTTGTATCTCACATTGGTGTATACGTGGGCTAAATGCAAGATTCACCTATTCTGGTTTGCCATTCATGGGAGTGTCGGGGTGCGAATCCTGGCACAGTGTATTGATGGTGGTTTTTAATAATCAATGATCTATCACTTTCTTTTGAAGTAAATGTAGGTAAGCTATCTCTAAACTACACCTTCCTAATCCCTACCTCACTAGATCAACCCTTATATTTAGTTTACAAATAAATTAAATCTGAACGTTGAAAAATGGTTGCTGATGATTGATTGATTGTTTGGGAACCTTTTCTTTGTGACGCCCACATTGAGCCCAGGAAGCGTGCCCAAAAAACAACCACGAGGTCACAAGAGAAACATAGTTTTTTATTTCAGTTAGTTAAATTACAATGTTATAGTAATACAACAGCACATTAAAGGCTTAATGAGCCTACGCTTAGTCTGGCAAAATATTGACTGAGCCACTTATGACTTACAAAATATTAACAGCCCCACAGAGGGAACGTTAGAGTGAATATTAGATGTCTAAATTCAAATTTACCGCCCAAGGGCGCGCTTACATTCATAGACACAAGATGTCTGCCATGTTTAGTTTTAATTGCCCATAGCATTAACTGAAGTATAAATTAATTATATAAGAAAAAGTTCTCATAAAATTTAGCTTAACATTCCTATAAATATATACATAATTTGGCGGCCGAATATTTTAAACAGAGATCCCAACAATGGCAGTGCTAATCCTAAGTTACGAAACATAACCTAATATTACAAACAAGTCTAATAAGTGCACAATAAGTTCCGCAAACTCCCGTTGCGCTCATGATAACCTAATCTAACAATTCCATATAAAATACCTACATTAATAAGTGAACTTATATCGTCTGAAAATGCCCAAGATAATATTAAACAATTACTAGATCCGCTAAGATAAAGGCTCGGGCGCACCTACAGTCAATAAGACGTACTAAGTCAAACATGAATCCCCATAGAAAGTTACTATTATGGAACCGTGGTTCACCCACGTCAAATCAAATTAAAGTCCCCATTTTTAAACATGAGAAGAACGCCAAACAGTAATTTAGAATAATATACCTCCCATATTTACAGCCAAAGAGAATTTTAATTAATATTCCCAAATATTAATTATAACCAAGCGCCCTCACCTGGTAAGAGCCAATGATACAATGAGTACCATACAAAATGACACCTGCTGTTATATAGCATAAACAGGCCTTAGAAGTTCTCAGTAGAGGGGGAGATGAAGGGAAACACATGGAACAAAAGAAGGGTGAAGACTAGCGCTCTGGGCGTATCGCGGACATCCCAGTAATTACTAGGCCAAGCTCGAGCATTCCAGGGGCGGATGTTCGCGAAGTCAAGTTGGCAACTGGATTGTTTAGGGGTTGGGCGAGGCGCTGATTTGGTTCGCGTCTCAGTCGGTCTTCTTTACCCAAGCCACGGGAGTGGATGTGTTGTTGCGTGCATGTGCGTCCCATTCGACGGGGAGAGGTCTCGATCAGACTTGGCGAGACTTGGTGAGACTTGGTGAGACTTGGTGAATGTAAAGCCTCCATATTACCGGGTTGTTGGTTTTAGATATTTGTTGTTTGGAACATCGTTAAATCTTCAAACAGAAACAGATTAAAATTAATATTTCTCAATATCTTTTAGGAAATACATGATTTATTTAAACAACTTTTCTAATTTTAAGAAAAGAGCCAATGTATGCATTTAAATGTAATTTACCTAATTTTATTATCCTCGAAATATTATTTAACACAACAGTTTATATCTAATGTAATGTTTTAAGCAAATTATTTAAACTTTGAGTTGTTTTTAAGGTTTATCACTATTGGTTGTCATCTTGTTGTTTCACTGAGGTAGATGTTATTCCATTCAGTGTTGTGATGTTACTGAATGCATCACTGAGACAGTTTTTGGTGGCTTAAGATGGGCTTGGTTGGATTGCTAGAGTATTCATTTCACAGATGGAATGTACTGCATTGATAATATGATGGTGGTTAACACATCGCAAGTGTTCTGAATGATAGATAGCTACAGTTGTGTTATATTAATTTTATTGTTACTAAGAGAATAATAATTTGCAAAAGATAATATTGTAATTGAAATAATATGATTAGAAAAATAATTTGATGACAAGTAAAATGTGTTAATCTTTCCGACTCATTATTAATTTTGGTGTGTTTGGGAAGTTTTATAAGAGTTTGATTTTTGAAATAGTTTGTTCTTTAAAGGTCTGTTTTTTATTTAGAACGGCAGATTGAATTAAAATAATTTCAGTTGTGTAAATTTTAGTTGTATATAAGTTACTTACATTTGTTTTTAGAGGTAAATTGATGTCCTATATTAGAGATGATGAGAAAATTTTATTTTGTTTCTATTCTATTCACTTGAATGTTCGTGATATCTATTATAACGGTACCAGCCGGTTTCCGACATAAACTGATTTACAATCACAAGTTAGTTGGTATATGCCCTCTTTTTTGAATCGATCAATTTTGCTTATGTTGGACTTGCTGATTTAAAAAATATTATTGTTGATGCACAAAATTATGTTCATTCTATGTTTTCTGGGGATATTCGTGATTCTGCTGGTTTATTTTCCAATATAATTGAATTTAAGCCGTTTTTTGGTGGTAGAAAAATGAAGAAAAATGAGATCTGGGGTATGCGAAAAAAAATTGTCTGAATATTATTGCTACAGATTATGATGTTAATCGCCCCGATGCCGAACTGGTTATATGAACAATCCCTAGCACCACCAATGAATGACATGTTCGCAAGCTCTCTAGTGGTTGTGGGCCTATCGCTCGGGCATTATTGCCCACCCGGATGGCAGTGAATGGCCCAGCACTGTCTTGTGTTTCTTAACGACGTCGCTAACTGAGAAATAGTGAGAAGTAAGGATAGGGTTTCCTGTGTTAATGTATTCCTGTCTTATTTTACGGGTTATAAAGCTATATCATTGAAACCAAAACCATAAATAATTGATGGTAGATATCATTGAAACCAAAACCATAAATAATTTATGGTAGATATCATTGAAACCAAATAATGGTGGTTTTGGTTGCAATTATTAATAGAAAATTATAAGAATTGTCTAATATTGTCAATTTTTTGTTTGTTTATAAGTAGTTTTTGTGTAGACTGATGTATTTTCTAACTCATCTACAACAGAGGATATTTGGTTTATTCATATAAATGGCTAATAGGAGTCTTCCCGCCAGGATGTATGGAAGCATTATGTCTATCTAGAAAAGAACACAAGAAATGCAAGTCAGTACTGTTAAGGTTTGTTCAAATTGTAGTGTGGATGTTTGAACACGTCAGTAAAGGAGAGGACGCGTCATAATCAGATAAACAAGAGGCCTCACATTGTGAACTAATCCTTTCATTCCTTCTTTCTTTATCTCGTACATTAGTGTATAAGTGTGATTGTGATTAGACTGCTTACGTGCTTCAGGATGAGAAGCAGTCCAATTCACGAAATATCTTTGAAATCATCAAGTAGGCAATACTGTTAACATGTTATGGTTTTACGTTCTCTTTCTAAGAGAATGTTGAGCGTAACATATTTTAATTTAATCCTCCTCTGTCCCTTTGTATTTTTAGGTTTGATATAGTTTATATTGTGTTAAAAATTAAAAGTATTCTATATCGAGTCTATCGAGTGCTGGTTTGCATACATTTTCATAATACACTGTTATAATTTAATTTATAAATTTCACATATGTGTGTAGGTTAAGTGTTTATATGATTTAAAAATGAAAACAGGATTCCCGTAAATTGTTATGCGTTTAATATAACTAAGCAGGCGAGTAATAATTTATAGGTCTATCCTATTTTAAATTGCATTCTTACTTTTCTCATTCCCATTTCTGACAGATAATTTTGAACATCACATTCCTCGTTTATCCGGTTTGTTATCACTATAATTGAATGAGAGCCATTACTGCGCTCGCCCTGGATATCCTATATCCGCACTTGCTCAGTCCGTTGTTGAGAGAACAATTTGAAGCGTGGTCGCAGGTAATTGTTGAACTCATGACCCCCGGGCCCGTATTCCGGCGCAAAGATACCGGCAATTAATTGATGCTCCAATCCAATCAACATTCCCACCCCGCATACAAATGAAGACATTAAACGACGCTCTGCCGAGGTGATTAGAACCCAACCGAGGGGAACTTGATGTGGTTTCCTGAGGCCCGGAAACGGATGATACCTCAAGCTAGTGAAAGTTTTACGAGAAAGGGGGTGCATTCCTTTCTCCCCCCTAGTAGCAACATTTGTAGAGCTGTGGACGTGACTTTTATTATTAGTAGTAGTAGGATTTATAGTACCGTCGGCACAATTAGGTCATTAGGGCCTTAAACAATATAAAAATTTAATAAAATCTCCATATGGGATAGACCTAATGACCAATTCACCTGTCAGAATCGACAGGTGAAAGAACAAGACGAAACAAAATCATACACATGTATATTAAAATTTGTTTCCATTGTAAAAATAATTCTCAATATGAGATACCCATTTGAACATGTCCATGGGAGTATTCAAATGGTCTATAAGTACAAATTGAGTGATACACACGCTAAAAAAATACACAGGTGTTTACACTACATTAAAAATACATAACAAACATACAAAAAATATAAAATATTAAAAATATAAAACAAACATATTAAAATATGAAATGTTAAAATGACATATCAAACATATTAAAATATAAAATGTTATAAAGACAGAACAAAGATATTAATTATACTAAAAGTGTTTAAAAAAGACATATTAAAGTACACTAAAAATGTTTTAAAAATCTCAATATGAGACATAAGCCAAATGAGGCACTTTATAAAAGTGACTCAAATGGCATTTATAGATTCGCCTGACGTATAAAATAGAGTAAGCATATGACTTTGTCTGCACTGTTGCATAACAAAACAAGAAGGCCCCCATAAAAATCAAGAGTCAGGTGAATAGGGCAATACTTGCGACACTCCACCAGAATGTGATACACACTAAGGGGAGCATCGCAAAGATCACACACTGGAGGTGGATCCCCTCTTAGTAAAAACCCATGGGTCAGAAATGTGGGCTTGATGAGGAGTATTGTCACGATGACCTCCTCTCTTCTAGACCTGCGTATAGAAGAAGGCCACCGCGACACACCGTCCCTGAAGGAACGCAGCTTGTTCTGAGCAGAG
Organism: Timema californicum; assembly: GCA_902141385.1. Lineage (NCBI taxonomy): Eukaryota > Metazoa > Arthropoda > Insecta > Phasmatodea > Timematidae > Timema > Timema californicum. The sequence goes on from CABFOW010005174.1 coordinate 41,030, forward strand.
GTTGAAACCCACTGCTCGTGCCAGGTGCGTAAGACCCCACGCCGAACATAGCCGTTTAAATCTAAAAACATGACACCCAGACTCGCCTCAGGAGGATGATGAACCGCCTCCTTGGCTGCCTGGTCCGCCAGTTCATTTCTGGAAAGACCAACGTGACCAGGAATCCAGCAAAAGGGCTTAATATATCAATTTTTAAAATTTGCTCTTGTATCATCTGCACGAGGGGATTTATGGAGTATAGAGTGGACAATGCCAACAGAGCACTCATGGAATCCGTGCATATGAGAACAGAACGGTGACAGTTACGATATACAGAACATAAAAATTTAAGAATGGCGTACAATTCAGCCGTAAAAAAACTGGTTTGAAACTGGTATGAAATACTTTTAATTTTTAACACACGTTTTAAAACCAAAGAATCAACAATCTAAACTATATCAAACCGAATTTAAAACTGGATCCTTTCACAACAAAAGGGCATCCCCCGGAAGCTTCAGATTTAGAGGCATCATTTTAGATGAGGACGTGACTTTGATAGCTTGAGTCTCTATCGAGGAGAGAATAGTTAAGATATTTTAATATAAATGAGCCAGAAGTGGTACTGAAAGAATGATGTAGTTTGCCCTTATCTTCGTGGACAGGAAGGTAGGGGTTTAGTTCCTAACTGGATGTACTGGTGGTATTCAACTGTAATTTTATTTGTGTCTTTCCTCAACAACTTTCCACCAAACTGTCTCTCCATCTCTCCCCCTCAGGCTTTATAACAACCCCCTAATTACAAATAAACCGATTTTATCCATATATGTATTTAATTATATATAAATTAGGAGAAACGGGTATTATGGAATTGTCTGGCAATACGGAATACCATTGTTTCTCATATGTTAAGTGTCACAATCTATCGTTAACTATTTCAACTATTACATAAAACAATCTCGAATAGTTAGTGACACCCTCACTTGGACAGATCAACTGATTGTTTTGTGAAAGTCGATTGTTTATTTTGGCCGCCAAAAAACTTTGACAGGCTAGTGTTTTTATTATATTTCTCTAGCCTAATTTTATTATTAGTTATAATCAACATTAATCATTAGGTTAAGGCTCAAACATGCTTATCTTTGAGCTAAAACAATATGTTACTGTAATTAAAACTTAACAAAAAATATTGTTTTCCAAAATGGCGAGTCGGGCAATAAGGACTCCATAATGCCCGCACATTTTTCAAGTATTTGGTGAATGATTTATTTTATCAACGTAAGCTTTAAACATTTTTTCTAACACCTAAGAAATCTAAGAAAGCCTAAAAAATATTCAAAATGTTTTTCATCTAAATATTCACAAAATATACATAAATAGCATTTAAACATTTTAAAGGGTATCTATAATTATTGGCCATCAGTTATTAATAAAAAGTACATTATTCTAGATTTAATCAACTGGAATGAAGCTATCAGATTTTTTCCTCTAATTGAGCTCATTTTCTGTTCGAATATATATATATATATATATATATATAGATAGATAGATATACACACACACACACACACACGCATTCCAAAATAAGGGGATATAATTTATCTTAACAGACTGGTTAGTTGTAGATAATTTCTCCTCTCAATAATTAAATGGCGACATTATTAGCTACTTTTCGAGGCACTACATTAAGTATTTGATAAAATTGACATGAAAGAAAACTCTGACGTTGTCAAATGAGAATACCAGCACAGTTATGATTCTCACCCTTGCAACTTCAAATTGGTTTTAGGGAAGATTCAAGAGAGGTCAGAGGTAGGGGATCTCGAGGGGGTATTATTGCGGTTTATTGTGCAAGAGGGAAATCTTGGGACCTCCGACCGTATCGACACAAGTTGGAGAAGGGGCCGCTTTATGGGGAATTAATTGTCCGACCAAATGGTAAACGCCCCTAAATGTGTGCTGCTAGATGTAAGGGGCTGTGAGGGGAAATAGAGGTACAAAGGGGTAAGGGGGCTACGTACGCTAGGATCCATCCCTAGGGAAGTTCCTCAAGGATCTCAGGTTGAAGCTCGCTTAGGGAGAAGGGGGAGGGAGTTCCGCCAAGGTATCGAAGATGGTATTCTAAGCCCGATAATACTACTTTATATTTGTTATTACATTTCACAAGAATATTTGGCAAGAGAGTAGTCAATAAAATGAAATAATGTACTCACATTCATTAGTAATTTTTAACATTTATTAAATTTAAAAACAAATCGTATTTTTCAAACTAACCTTAAACGAATTTTTACTCAAAAACTACCTATACGGGGAAATTTGCTATAATAAACACTTCTGCAATGTCAGCTAGGAAACAAATTGTTAGGGCCATTAATAATATTTCAAGTTTTTGAAAAACCAATGATCATTAAACTACCCATAAACTAGTTTTTATCCTAAAAAAGGGTACACAGTGTTATTTGTCATGTCAAACACTCCCAAGATACCCATTTATAACCAAATCGTTAAAGTTATTTGTAAAATAACTAATGTTTTTGAAAAATCTGTTATTTGTAAAACTACCAAGAAATAAGATTTTTCTCCCGAAAAAAGTATACAGTGCTAATTTATACATCACACACTTCCCAGATAAACATTAAAAAATATATCGTTAAAACTATTTTAAAACTATTTAAAATTTTCGAAAAATTCCCATTTGTATATTAGCCTTCAACGAATTTTGGCCCAAAAACCAGGTTTACAGTGTTATTTATAATATCTAAAATCCTAAGTATGCATTTTGAGTACAATTGTTATATCCATTTATAAAATTTGGAATTCAAAAAAATCATTCTTCAGTAAACTACCCTTAATTTAAAGGCTAGGTTAGTAATCAAAAACAGATTTTTCCCAGCCCATTTATTTTGGTCGGCCAGTGACGTGGAGGTTTGGGCTCGAATCCAATCTGGGTGTACAGAGAGTGATTTTTGTCAAAAGAGGCTTTCCACTCTCCCTTCACGTAAATAGCGGTACGCTTACTTTAGAATTATTCTGTCCCAAATCATAACTGATTAGCGTAGTGCGTATTTTGCCCATAAACCAAACTGACACTTTGAGCCCAAAAAAGTTGTTTTTGCAATGCTGTCTTCTCATTGACATAGAGCCGAAATTATTGTATAGATTGAGGTAAAATTTGATAGCTAGGATTTTCATAAATTTCCCAGAGTGTATTTTGGAATCATCAATGCCACCTTGAAATTAATGCTAGTTTACTTGTTGTAAATAACAATTCCGATTACAATTAGTATCTAATAAGCCATTTTGTTTGTAATGTTAAATATCTCATTCTAGTAAAAAATGACTGAGCTTGTTGCTCCAATGTTGATGTATTTTTTGACACACGTTTACAATTATTTTAGATACAAAAACTTATAATTGTAAATTTATAAGACTATTAGAGATAACAGATATTAAAATGAGATTTTATTTTAAGAAGCCACCAGTTTACAAGCTACGGTAAAATATTTTTGTTTTAAATTAACGTCTGGGAAATAGATGAGCATTTACCAAACTAATTCACTGCGGATAGTTAGAATATTAGTTAAATACAAAAATTAAAAATGGAAAGCCACGGAAATAATGTGGGTAGGTTCTAGAAATTCTCACAAATAATAAAAAATGGTGAGAACTATTTCCTAAACTACTTCTTGGTGAGGTAGAAAATAGTAATTTTGTATATGAGAAATAAAATACTCAATAGTAAACGAACGCCAGAACCAAAGATTGTCCTAAAGGTGTGACCTAGGGTAGTAGTAGTGTAGTAGTTAATGTAGCTGGTAATCTAGATTAAAGTTAGCACCTAGCATGTGGCGACAGAACAATTAAAATACACATCTACTGACATATTACTTTGTTTCACTAATCTTGCGTTGCATATGGAGTGCACACGTTTGTGAACGCGACTTCTACACATTAACATGAGCTTGGTACAATTTTGTTTCAACTATTTAATTTATTGATTGACAATATTGTATTAAGATTATTTTTAATTTTCTTTTTTCTCCTTTTGTAAAAGGCTGTTTCCTACATAGGAACATGGGAGGTAGTCCCTAGAGTTAATCAAATGGCTCTATTTTTAGGTTAAGGAGTGAGAAAGCCTGTTAGAGGGGCCGCGCCATACCATTTATTTATAGTATCTAATAAGTTATTCCCGAGGATATCAAACTTCATAATAATGTCCTTAGTTTTCTCATAATTCTGTTAATAAGATACTAAATAAAAGCAAACGACGGGAAAATTATTAAATCTGTTTAGAAGCATGACTCATATGAAGGTGAACCCTCACCGTGCGGAACACGCACAAAGGCATCAATCTTGTCTAGTTGGTTTGATGACGATGAGGAGTTTAGGGTTTGAGTCTCGGTTGGATGCATTGACGGTTAGTTTACCTAAATGTTTCTCACTTTCCCTTATTTATTTTTTAATGAATTACACCGTCCTCATCCCTACCCTATTGGTAAATTAAAATGCGAATAACCCACTTTGGTGGCCACATGGTCTAAGTCACTATTTTCGTAATATACTAGACTGCTGAAGATGGGGCGGTCATAGTTCAATCCCAGTCAGGCGTACTGAGGGTGGTTTTCCAAAATGATTTTCCACTCTCCCTACATGCAAATGCGGGTATACTTACTTTAAATTCAACCTTTATAATCCCTAACATATTATTTTAGACTTAATTAGTACACAGGCGTATATCTCGAACGGGAAGTAGGATGGATATAGTGCAATGCATTACTCAACAATAAGGTAGTTTTAGTTATCATTTAGGAAAATATTAATTTAAATTTAATGCAATGTTATTTAAGAGGGTAGGAAGTGGACCTCCAGCGACCCCTGCTATTTAAGAGGATAGGAAGTGGACCTCCAGCGACCCCTGCTATTTAAGAGGATA
>CABFOW010005175.1:0-30528 GCA_902141385.1 Timema californicum
TTGGGGCAGGGAAATGTCCAACAGTTTTGTTGACGTTTTCAGTACAACTTGGTTCTTTCTGAGAGGGTAGTTTCATTTGTATGAAAAACAAAGGCTGATGACAGTCAACACCCGGCACTATCAGTATGTGCTATAGTGAGGCAATGCAGGTGTAAGCACAAAGAGCTGCGTGTCTAGGGGCTAAGATAATGGGTCAGAGTTCTAGATAAGAAGTCTGAGGTTGAGATAAGGGGTAAAGGAAAAATCTAATAGCTCAACCTGGATAATGGCGTGATTGAGGGAGGAGTCATTACTCAACTACACTATCGCGAATGTTTGGTAGATCTGGAGGGCAAGCGTTGGAGGTAATTGTGTAACCATGAAATTGTTGCTTTTAGTGGACCTATTAAGGTTTGTACATTGTACAATAGATAAATGTTTATCATGTCGACTTTTAAGAGCAAACAAGACATCAACTATGCTTATTGTAAATGGCATGGCAGATGTGATAAACTCGGATATCACGTATTTAATAAATATCCCCAAGAAAACCTAGAAGTAAGGATCAAGGGAGTATTGCAAGTTTTGTAAAACGTAAATTATGTGATCAGGAAAAACTTCTAGTCATAAATAGTGATAGTATTTCCCCTAGGGTGATTGATAGTGATAGACCCTGCAGTAGTGGTGAGTCTATGAAATAAATGAAAAGTCTATGAAAATCAACAATTAAACCAAGGCCTCTCGGAATTACACTCCATTGCCTCTTACTCTCAAGATGTAAAACTAACTGTTGGTACCAGTGGGCCTACTGGCATCAATGAACAATTAATAACAAAATGTAATGCACACAAGGATATGGGAAGGTTGCCATTTCTGGGAGACAACTACATTTTTTATAAGGTAGTTACTATAAAAATAACTATGATTAAAAATATATTTAAATTTGAATTTTCCAAACTATGTAGTAGGTAATACTCCATATTCCCTTCAGCCTCTATAAAATATTCAATGTTTTATTTTGAGTGCTATGGTTTTCGGGCAAATTTTCTTTTAAAAATGTTATGTTCTTGGGAAATATTATCTCTCTGAACATATTCTGCACCCCAGCTTCACAATAGTCACTTTGATGCAGAATGAAATTTTCTCCTTTATATATTATTTGCTGTTAAGTATATTAAAAAATGGGAAGTATTTCTCGAAAACCTGTAACACACAGGGAATTTTGATTACGAAAATAGTGGCAACCTACATAACTCAAATAAACTACTATTTTTACCTCCAACTCGTGCTATTTTGCTGAGAGCAGTGGTGTATATAAATTGTCGAGAATTGGACTGGTCTGCCACAGTTTTACTCTGTTAAAAGGGGCCCTATATGCTGTAAACAAATATGGCCACTGGATAGAAGCTATACTTCCAGTTGATGACGTAGAGGAACTTGTTGCAGGTTGAGCAGCGAGTTGTATTAATACTCGTGTTTACAAAATTTAAACTTTATATAATTTCACAAGCATTTTGTATATTGTTTTCCTCTTTATTATCACAAACCATTTATTTATGTTAAAGATATATGAGGGCAGTTAATATTAATAACTGAATATAATACTATTAAATGTAGAATTTCACACTCTACTTAACCTGTAAATTTCACAAGAATTAAAAGAAAAACTAGAATTAATTTACTAGACTTTTTTTTCTTAAATCTGATTATGGAAAATAAAATTATAACATAATCTTTGTGTAAGTATTGTTAAAAGTGATTAATAATATTGTTAGTGATAATAATAGTAGTAATTAGTAAATAATAATTATTTACAAATATGTTGACAAAAGCTACTTTCAGACAATGTTGGCATTACTGATACCCTCTGCTAGCTTCTGCTAGCTGTCGTGTAAAACCAAAGAAGTGATAAGTTTACTGTATTTATCACGATTCGTTGAACTTTTTATATTTTAAATAAGATTTTTTATCATGTCTTATGTATCTAAACAAATGAATAAACTAAGTAGGGATGAGAAGGGTGGACTTTAGTCAAAATGGATTTGCATTTGTATGAAAGGATAGTGATAAATTATTTAGGATTAAAACACCCTCATTAACTCGGCTGAGATTTGAACCTTGACCTCTCCATCCTTAACATTCCATTGTGTATATGTATAGATGTGTGTGTTGGTAAATTTTCCCTTTTGATGGTTTTAAACATAATGTAATATCCACTGGGACTCTATCATTCTAGGTGAAATTATCCCTTACTACCCTCATCATCATGCCTCTTAGATTATATTGTTAACCACCATTGTGTTTAAGGTTTTAAATTAAAGTTTGACACTTTGAAACAAGTACTAATTAATAATTTAACTGGTTGTTCTCAGATGGCATTGATGGGAAACAGGCAAGGAAAACCCAGACAAGTGGGCCCCTTGGGGAACTGTTTGACCATGGGCTGGACTCATGGACAGCCATCCTCATTCCGGTGTGTATGTACTCCGTTTTTGGCCGAGGCCCCGAGAGCATCTCCACACTTCGGTTCTACTTCTGCTTATGGAATGTGTTCATCAACTTTTACCTGTCGCACTGGGAGAAGTACAACACAGGCCAACTCTTCCTACCCTGGGGCTACGACGCCTCCATGGTGGTGGGTTTGTTTGTCGACCTGGGTGGAACAACCTTGGGAGGGTATACCTCCCTCACCTCCTTTTGGGTCTAGTGACCTTATGTCACATCTTTATCTTTACTAATCAAGTGGGGGTGTTCCGAAAGGGAGGATCCACTTTCTTGACCTTTGAACTCTCTTTGCGTGGGGTGACACACTATAGCCGACTGTACCTTACCTAGGAGAAAGATGGTGGCTCATATACAATAAGTCCTGCTAGATAGTGAAATAAATTTGTTTTATGTCCAAATTTTATTTCTTGGTTCGATAATATACTAATCGATTACCAACGTTTTCTAAATTAAAAAATAGCTCTAAAAACCAACAGAAGTAAGCCGTCCCTGAATTATACAGTACATATTTACACAGTAGTTGTTAATATTGAAAGTTTAATGCATATTTTGAAGCAATCAGATAAAAAAATATGACTATGTTTATAAAACACATTTAATGAAAATAATTTTCCTCAAATTAATCTTCAAAAACAAAGATATTTTGTTTTAGTTTTACTTGAAAGAAGGGTAAATCTATGTTTACTTTGCTAATGTCAAAAAACTTGTCTCTAATCTCTGCATGGGTTTGTAACTAGAAAATATTTGATGTGATCCTTCCCAGATATTGTTATTTTGAGCTTCTAGATTTTAGAATATATTTGGAATGTCCCACTCCCGGCTAATTTTTGTAAATTGGATGCCTCTAGGAGCACTTTAAATTGGTCCTTGCCTGGATTATATATGAAAAAAATGAAAAAAACAACTATAAACCCCAAATAATCCTTAGGCTTGTTTGCAAGGAAATTAAACTGACTATAAAACAACAGAATTAGAAATTAATTTAAATATATGTTTTAACTTTGTTTTCAGGCCACCATTGTGATATTTCTTGTGACATTTATCTATGGTGATCAAGTATGGTCATTCACTATACCAGGAAATATTTCTGCTGGACATATGTTTGAGATAGCGTTTTATATAAGCGCATTGGTGACCAATCTCCCAGTGGTGTTGTGGAACATCTACATGTAAGCTTCAGTTTTATAATTCAAAACAATTTCTTGATTGTGTTAAATAAAAATACTAAATCAATTCAGAACATATTTAAGTGCTAGCTATATTTAAAAATACTCTTATTAATTAGGTATGATGGTTTCAACTAGAGCTGGGCCGATTAGTCCGATGCCGATCATGTGTTGCCGATTAGGCTGATGACCGATGCTGATTATTTTTGTTTTCAATTTTTATATGTGTATAAAGTAAAATTACTCTTAAAGCAAAAAAAAGTTACTTTTACTAGTTTTATAATGTCCAATATAGGTTTGTTTTAATAACATGTAAATAGAAACGTTTCAAATGTAAAGGTTGTTTAATTATTCCTTCTTATTTTTACTGTTAAGTCAACTGAACCGGTCACTAAACAATAAACACATTCTTATATACCGGTACATGTTAGATAATTAAAATATGATTTCACATTTATGATTAAATAGGCCTAATGACCTTTAATTTGACAAAGACACATCATAATCAGCAAATTAAAATTTAATGTTCATGATAAAATAATAATCAAGGCACACATATTTTTGTGCACAAGGAGAATAGGCCTACACCTATTTTGTTTTTAGATGAAATAGGGATTTATACATCCAATGTCAATTAAAATATGGTTTCATTAATATAATTAAAATGCTAGGCCTCCACCGTGGTTCGGATTCCACGTTAAACTGTAGGTCCTCCATTTCATCTCACAATCATCCTACCATTACAAACCATTACACATTAGCGTAAGTGCGTATAACCCGAATGGGTAGTAAGACGCGGTGCTAATAATAATAATAATAATATAATTAAATAACTGTAACTAAGATCATGTTTACCTAAATGAAAATTGGTTTGATAGTATGTACATTTTCTTGACAAATATTACACTCGAAACAAACTTAACATAAGTAGGCTTATTAAAAGTATGTTTACTGCTTTGTAGGCTTTAAATTTGTATTTAAAAATACCAGTATCTTGACTTTGTTTGGGTGGAGTGAGCTTAGTTTTCTACCACTGACCAATCCCACTGTGCTAAAGAGTCTCTCTGATGCTACGGAACCTGCAGACGAAGTAAGGTACTCTCTCGCCATTTGTTTTAGGTTTTTAAAGGGGAAACTTCTCCAGTAATTGAAAGAGGATTGGTTGGCAGCCAATAATGGTTCCAACAAATGCCTTTCTTATTGTACATTATTAGCCCTAGACTGGATAGTTTCTTTGGACACATTTAATCGAGAGTAAACAGAAGCCGAAGGTCCTGAAGCAGTCTCAACTCGACTCAGTTTAGCAGGTGGTTCCTCTTCCTCGCTCAACTTAGCCTCCAGTTGAGACTTTGCTTCTTTCGAAGATTGGGGGAATGTAGCAAATGAAAAAAAACTATAGTCGTCACAGTTGACATAATATGTTTTGAGATAATGCAACACATCTTCCACTATGGGGCCAAGAGATTTGTCCTGGTAGGACTGTGTCTAGTTTGATACCATTGACTATACGGATTACTTCTGATATGGTAGTTTGTTCAATGCTTGTTGCTAATGTAGCCCTGTGAAATGGACTGTGATTACCTTCTCCATAAGGGACCAATCATGAGTAGATAGATCTACATTCAGGTCTAGGTCAGGGAGAAGGTACATAACTGATTTCCTCTGACTGTGCAGTCTTTCGAGCATAAGGTAGGTGGAGTTCCACCGTGTTGCTTCATCCTGGATTAAGTGGCGTTTGGGTAAATTGTTTGCCGTTTGAAACTCATTTGTTTTTTCGCTGTCAATTAATGAGTGTTTGAAATGACAAACTACTCGTCTTGTACGGGCACACATGTCATTCACACTTCGTTAGTTCAACAACGCGTGGTGAACCACAAGTTGAAGTGTGTGGGCAGCGCATGGTACACGATTCACTTCGGCTTGTTGCAGTGCAAGAGTAATGTTCCGTGCATTGTCACTGACTACACTATGGATCTGATACTTTGAAATACCCCAGTCCTTGATGGTATCATTAAAAAACTCTGCAATGTTCTGTGCATTGTGATACTCTGGAGTAAAGGGTATAACCTCCAAACAAAGTCTTCGCTAAAAAATGGGACATCAATGACATATAGTCCTGTTTAGCTATAGACGAGCACGTGTAGATTGTTAGACTAATGTACTGAACATTGTTTGGCTGTTCCTGTGTTTTATTTCTCACTTCTTCATACATTCCTGGGACTCCTTTTCGTGAAAATGTAGTCCCATCTGGTAAATTATAGCGAGGCTCAATATAGCTGATTAAATTCTTAAAATCTGATAAGAACAGGATTTGTTTGTAAATTATAACCATAAATATTGGCTTATATTATTTTGCTGTTTGGCAAAATCATGTGTTTTAAGTTAGGTAGGGTGAAATGTGATTATTTTAGGTACCTAGGCCTAAATGATCAAAATTAGAGGTCCGGGAAACTTTTGGTAAGTGTAAATATTTTAATTGGCATAAACCAATAGATATTGAACGGAAAAATTAAGTTTAGTGAGTAGGCTAAGTTATACCTTAGGAACCATACAAAATGGCTGCAAATCAAGGCACATCATTTCTCCAATCTGCATCCCTATGGATTTTGGGTGAGAACTGCTTTATTCAGTTTTTTGCTCAAATAATTCAGTAATTGTTTTTTACTAGCACAAGCTTTCATTTGAACATTACTCCCACTAATTGATGAAAATGAAAAACTATGTGTAGAACCACAACTTGAGGCATCAGAATTTTCACCAGATATTATAGTCTTACTACCTTGTCCTTGAACTTGTGTCCCCACGTGGAATTGTTTTTGTACAAAATGAGCACACAGCTTTTGAGCTATCATTTGGATTTATTGCAAAATAATCCCACACAAAACTGTTTTTAGTACTCTCTGAGACATATTTGGAAAAAGAAAAAAAAACTCACTTCAATATGATAAATAATATATGTGGCTTTTTTCCAGTTTTTTATCAAAGAGATATTATAAAATTTATTTTAATTTACTTTTAACTATTAAAGAAAATGTAAATATTATATAATATATATATATATTAATTCAATTCATATTGAAATATGGGCGAAACAAATTCCTTGACAATGGAAAGTTTAGTACGTGCATTAAAATAAAAATGGTTTCCATTTAAACAAAATGTGCGTATGTGTGAGATTATTACGTTCGATGTTTCATTTTTTGGGCATCTTTAATAAATCAAAATAAAACAACACCAATCTGCTAATATTTTATTTTATGATTTTTTGATTTGTTACCTGTGAGCGTTTTTATTTTTAATAATGTGCATCTGCATTGATTGGAATAAAACCTACGGCAAAAATACATATTCTGATTTGTTATTTTAGGAGCGTTGGTTACCACGTTTATTGTAAACTCAAAATAGAAGCTGTGTTTATATACCTGGGAATAGATTATTAAATTTATCTTTTCGTTTTCAAAATTATATTTAATGTTTATGACTTAAGATTTTAAAATATACCCATACATTTTGAATAAACAGCATTAAAAAAATGAAAATAAAATTATTTCCATGTAAAACAAAATGTAGTGCGCATGCACGCTATTCTTGTGTCTGATATTTCATTTTATAACTATCTTAACAAATTGATATAAAACAATTTTGATCTGCTAACATTTTAATTGATGTTTAATAAATTTGTTACTTGTGAGTATTTTTATTTCTAATGACGTGCATAAATTGTAAAAAAGCCTATGGTAAATATATTTATTTTGATATATATTGTTAGAATGTTGGATGTGCTTTTTATTTCAAACGTCAGTCGCTAAGAACAAGCTAATTATTGAAAGATCAAATACTAGGGAAAAAGGATAAAATATATTTATTTTTTTATTTTTAGGACTTAAAATAAACCCACACATTTTGAATAATCAGCATAAATAATTAGAGATTCAAACACTGATCATAGGAATCATCGGTTATGCGATAATCGGTTGATGATTGGATTAATAATCGGCATCGGCCCAGCCCTAGCCTTTTGGGTGAATAACACAAGACTCTTTTAAAGTTAGATTAGTATTTTGTCCAAGCAAATTATTTTCACCTAAGTTTTATATATCATATATATTTTTGTTCAGATCATGGTAAATTTACTTCTTTGTTACAAAAAAATAGGCGACACATAAAAAAATGTGATCACTTTGATAAGGTTATTCATACTGCAATTCGGATTACTTAAAAAGAGAAACAAAACACATTGTGTCTCCTTACTGTATTTAGGTTGTTCATAGTTTTTGAACAACAGAAGAAAAAGACAAGTTTGAGGAAGAGCTAGAAAGTCATATGGGAAACAAATGTCGGCTAGTAATGGGGGATCTTAATGCAAAAGTGGGAAAAAAGAGGAGAGGGTTGGAGCTGTGAAAGTGGCAAACAGCTGGTGTGAGAAGGAAAGAAAAATCCATAATATCACTAGATACATTTTGGATGGGCAGCAAAAGTTGGGGATAGACTACTTCATCATGGATGGAAAAATGAAAAGGAAGACCTTAAACATCAAGGTAACACCAAGTGTGTCCTTAAATAGCGGCCACAGGTTATTGGGGGGCAGACAAAGGGATGGGGATGTAAGAGAAAGGTAATAAGACAAGAAAGAAGAATAAAAGTGTGGAGGATAAAAATGAAGAGGAAACAAAAGCTGTACCTAAGAAAAGCAAGAAGATGAATACCCAAGGATGAGATGTAAAGTGTAGAGGTTGACTGGGAAAGGCTTCAGAACAGTCTGGTGGAAGCGGCAGAGGAGGTATGCGGGAGGACAACTAATGAGAGGAAGGGAAGACACCCTGGTGGAACAACTGGGTGAAGTAAGCAGTAGAAGAGAAGAATAAAGCATTCAGAACAAGTTTTAAAAATAGGAATAAGGAAACATAAGTATGTAGGGAGGAGATTAAACGAGCAAAGCGAGTTGATCGGGAAGACAGAAAGGATTGGATGCAAAAATGTACAGAAATGATGGAACTAGACGTTGAATTAAGTAAGAAGGTGTTATATATTCTAATAAGAAACAGGAGGAGAGAGAAAAGACAAGAAGCTTGTATAGTGGATGAATAAGGAAGAACGTCGAAGACAGGAGGGGAAGTAAAGAAACTATTGATAAAATATTTTGAGAAGATGTTTAACCTGAAAGAGGAAAGTAATGAAACTGAAACAGAGGAGCAGGAAGAAATAGAAGGGGAGGAAAGAGGTGGAGAACACATTAAAGAGGACAAAACAAGGGAAAGCACCAGGACTGACAGTGGAAATGATAAAAGCTGCTGGTGAAGTAGGTATACAATGGTTAAACAGGGTGCTGCGGGTGGTTTGGAAGGAGAACACCGGAAAACTGTAAAAGGGAAGTTATAATACCTATTTTCAAGAAAGGACACAGGAAGAGGTGTACAAATTATAGGGGTGCCACTGTACACAAACATATGAGAAGATACTGGAAAAGAAAATAAAAAATAGAATGAAAGGAAGGTGGAGAGAGGAACAGAGGTCTACAATAGACCTAATCTTTGCCAGACGACAGCTGATGGAAAGAAGGTACAAATTTGGGAAAAACTTGTTAATGGTATTTGTAGATAGAAATAAAGTTTGGAAAGCAATGGAAGAGGCCCAAGTGGAAATAGGAGTTGCAATGAGAGTTAAAATCATTTATGAGGTTAAAAAGAGTTGTTTTAAAACTGATAGTGGAAGTATGAAGTGGTTTCAAATAAAAATGAAAGGAAGCAGAGGAGTTCCCTTTCACCGTTATTATTTGTAATGGCAATGGTCATGAAAACTGGGGGAGGAAAGAATGAAAGCCAAGATATTTGCTGATGACTTGATGGTATGGGGGGATAAGGAAGAGGAAGTACAATAATGGAATGAGGAAGTAAAAGACTTAACTCTTAGTAGTTTATTTGTCCCTTTTCTTTAGTTTTAGCAATTTCCTTTATTATAAAATTATAAGTGTAGATTGAAAATTATTCTACTTGAGTCCTTAACGTCACTCAATTCAAACTCCATCTAATATTTGTTATTGATACCAAAAAATGGCAAAGAAATAAATTCAAAACTGTTACATACAAACACTTTAATTGTATTAAAACACTTCCATAGCGCCTGTCCTTTGTCTAATGGAAAAAACCTCCACTTTGTAAAGGTCCTACAAGAACCAAACAGGCAAGATGCGGACGTTCTGGGAAGCCAACCGCCCGCTCGTCCCTGTTCTGCTGTTCCTCGTATTGAGCACGGTGTGGGTGACATGTTCACCTGTCGATATCATTGAGCTGGATCCCAGGTTCATCTATCTCACCACAGGAACCATTTTCTCCAACATTTGTGTAAGTTTGAACAACTTTGAAATAAGCTTTCAAATGATTATTTTTTTTACTCCCATTTAAATGGAGAGTGTGGAAAACAATTTAGGGAAAATCTTCCTCACTACACCTGCCCGAGATTCCCGTCACTGTCAAACCAGACTTGATGGGCTTGCTTGCGCTTTTCATCATTAACTTCTCAGTTCTGATATGTTACTAAATATTTACACCATGTATTTAATTTATTTTTTGTGAAACTGTGTAATGGCTTGAAACAATGAGATGCACTCGCCCCGTTATTTTTTAATCTAGCCTAGAGTATACTATTCATGTAAGGCGAGAGAGTAGGGAAGGGTTGACATTAAACGATACATTGCAGTTATTAAGAGACAGCTGATTTAGCTTTGTGGGCAGTAGTTAGAAAGTTTTTGCAATAAATGCAGACATTTTATTGGAGGCTAGTAAGAAATAGGTTTGAAAGTTACACTGGAAAGACTAAGTATATGATCACACAAATTGGGGATAATAATTTGGAGATTACTGTGCCCAACATATCATTTGACATGGTTAGTGAGTTTAAATATTTAGTAGTGGTCTGTGAGCTTGGGTGTTTTCATTCAAGTTGAACTTAGGCCAAATGTTTCTAAAAGCTCCTGAGTTTGAGTAGAGTTTGAGTATAATCATAAGTTTAAAATGATAAGCATATATATTTGTTTATTGTAAATGTAAATATCACATCTTTAAAATTTGAGATTAAAAAAAAGTACTTACAAACATGTTATTAAAATATGAATGACATTCATTTTTGTAAATATCTCGCTTTGCTCGTCGAGGGCTTTGCCCCCAAACCCCCTGTGAGTTTTATTTGCTAAAGGATGTAAACTAACGTGATTCCAGAGCCATTCTTTTGATAGGTCCTACCATTTAGCCACAAGAGACCTAAAAAGAAAGGTCCACGCCGACTTAAAGTTGCTCCACCATTTTGAATTTTTTTTTCAAGGTTAAAAATTAACATTTTCAAATTTTTGGAACTTTCCCATCGGTTACAGGTTAGAAGCAATAAGTTTGCCAAGTTTCTAGCTCATCTAGAAGTGTGTTAGCCATGCGGCTTTATAGTATTATAAAATAATTTTGGGAAAAAAAGTAAATAAATGGAAATATCAATTTTTAAATTAGAAATAACACTTTAAAAACATGATTTAAAAATAAGAACAACACTCAAATAAAAATGTATGGCTTAATATAGAAAATTAATAATGGCATGATTTCTTGGAAACATACAGTAGGATAGTGTATAAACAATATACAGTAATGTAAAGTAAGTGATAGTGAAGGAAGCCAACCTGAAAGGAGAGTTAGGCTAGACCTAGATAGGAACAAACATTTTTCTCTCTTCATTTTTTCTTACACTTTTACACTCCCCCCTTCTTCAAAACTTACACAGTTGCACATAGTTTTGAATTTTCAGAAATATTACTTTTTCATTAATGTCTCTTCATATTAAAAATAAATATTTCCGAAAATTCCAAACAATGTGCAACTGTAGAAGTTTGAAGAAGGAGGAAGTGTAAAAGTGTAAGAAGAAAATAGAGAAGTGTGTTGGTTCCTATCTAGGTCTAGCCTAACTCTCCTTTCAGGTTGTTTGGATAGAAAACTAAAATACACATAAACACATTGTTAAGTACAAGCTTTCACTGTCACAGACAGCTTCATCAGGTCAAAAACTACTTTTTCAATCCGGTAATGTTTTGATGTTCATACTTCAGAGTAAACTTTATTAAAACCTGTGGTGGCACGTTTTCAAGTTTTCAGTAATACTAAAAATTTGTAAACAAAATGTATCTTTTAGGTAAAAATTTGTAATAAATAAAAACTTTTATTTTTATTGTATGGTTCAACAAATATAAAAATTACGGCTAAAACTTGTTTATAACAAACACACCAAAAAAAGGAAGTTACAATTTTAAGTTTTCTTTTATATTCTAAAATATCTGGCTTTGGTCACAATATGGCTTTTATAATAGTCAATTTAAAATATTGCACCAATGTTCTTTGGTTGAGGGAAATCAATTTCTTAGACGAGAGGAACCTTATTTTGTTATTGGAATGTAGTGGTAGATAATTTTAATTTAAAGAGATAAAATTGACTAGAATTTGCAATTAAAGGACAAAGTAGTAATTACTTTGAAAATATTTAATTTTATTTTATTTTCCACATGTTTTATCAACTAAAGATGCTACTGGAATTTTAAATATGTTTTGATTGTATTTTTAATATCATAAGTAAATGTTTGTAAAAACACATCTTTTGAAATTTCTGTGTATCTACCAATGAATCCCAAATCAGGCTCATAATACTAGAAACCATTTATGAAATGAGGTACAGGAAAGAGAGGGATAGGAACATATAAAAAGAACAAACACAATATCCTTTTACAATGATAAGAACAATACAGTTCATATTTTACATTGCTGCTACTGGACTAAGAGGTAATGGCTGACCTAAGCTATATTATATCAGAACTCATTAGGTTGGAGTATAAAATGCACATAGCAAATTGCCTAGAAAGTAAACAAAAAAATAAATAAATAATAAATTGGTAATATAATGACAGGACATATTATATAAATTAGAACATGTAAAAGAAGCAACTAGTATAAAGGAAATACACTGGAAATGAAATATTGAAAGTTAATGTATATTATATAGTGTATAAGCTGAATGGATATTAAGACGCAGTACTATAATTCTCAAAACTTTTCACAAACTTTTCACATGTTTTACTATTTTCTCTTTGATGCTGATTTTTTCACATTCATTCTTAAGTTACAACTCTAAGCTTTATACAGCTTCTTATTGGACTCAGCTCGCCTCTTTCTTGCGAAATTAAATTTATGTTTCATGAACAAATACTATCTCCAAATCAGAACAGCAATGGGCATACATATGACTCCTACCTATGCTAACCTCTTCCTGAGAAAACTAAAGCACAACTTTTTGCAAACTAAATCCTCTCTACCATTCTATTAAATAAGGTTTATAAATTACATATTCATGATATATACAGATTCTAAAACCAATTTATTACAGTTTTTCAACAATATAAACAACCATAGCACCCTCATATTCACCTGGAACATTTCACAACCACATGCTATGTTGTGTTTTATCTGTGAACTTTAAGACCTACATTTTTCTGGTGTATAGACATTATCCTTCTAGCCTCGTTTCATTGTTAATTTAAAACAACTGTTTGGTGCTATTTTTTCCTTTAAGTTACAAAATAGTAACCAAATGTTATAATTTTTTGGTTATGATGTGGTTTTAGATTTAAGTTAAGCAGTCAATTAATGTTGTAGGTGCTGGTTGTTGAGTTTGTCCTATAATTATTTTAATTCTCAAATAGGACATTTTTATAATTTTTGAATCTTAAGTATTGAAGGGCCCAGCCCTAGAATGAGTCTGTTGTTGTATACACCAGGAGCCAGTGTGCGTAACATCCAGGCTTTCCAAGTTCTCCAGTCAGTATTTCTCAAGTCCAACTCGGCAGTCCTGTGTTGTACCATTCTGGACGCCATCTCCAGCGTGTACCATGCTGACAATGCCAACTACTTCATATTGGAGGGCCAGCACACACTGTCGCAGTTTGCAGAGAAAATTCACTTGAAACCTCAAGAGATACAAGTAAGAACTAGAGTTGGGTCGAATCCATTATTTTATGAATCTGAATCTCAAATCAGAATTCCCACTTTACCTTTGAACCCCAAATCTTGAATCTGAATCTTGGGAAAAATTATGAAAATAAGAGTAAGTATAAATATAATAGAATGATAGAAAATACAATCAGTAACTAAATGTTAACATTAGAGATGGGTCGAATCCACTATTTCTCGAATCTGAATCTTGAATCCGAATCTACATTTTATTTTTGAATCTCGAATCTGAATCCTTACAAATTGTTAGACATTTTAATGATTTACATATAGACCTAAATTACACAATATAGGTCTAAACTGTAAATTAAGATTTATTTCAATCTACCTCAACCATCCCTCGCAAAATACAGGTTAAAATCCAGCCAAATTAAACAATCTAGACTCATATTATTGTTTAAAAATCCAATCAATTAAAATTTGAGTGTCCTTTAGTTATTTTTAAAAGAGTAGTTAGAATGAGTTAAGTTTCTAAAAAAAAAGTGAAATAAACAGATTAAGCCTAGTTATACTTAGATCAACTTTAATCATCATTGAAGGATTATAATTTATTTAAATAAGATGGCAAAAATAAAAATACAAACGGATATTTTTAATAAAGACTAAAACAACATGCTTAACAATTAAACATACATTGGAAATAGTGAACTCAATAATGCCTAAGTATGTTTTATTATTATTTTCATATATATCCATTATCTATTTTCGTGTAGAAAACAAATATATCCTATTCTTGCGATATATCGATTTCTGATAATACATTCTATTTAAAACACAAACATATTTTTGACTACAATTACTTCAATAACATATTTAAGAAAATAATTAACTCTTAAGTTAAAATCAATTTAAAAACAAATAATTGATTAGCAAGTTGTTATTTGATTTCTAAAACTCGAGAGCGCTTACTAAGTGAAATTTCTGAGAATACATTCTATTTAAAACACGAACATATTTTTGACTACAATATGTTCATTCCCATTTTATAAGGCAGGACTAGGTTTGAATATTTCTACAATTACTTCAATAACATATTTTAAAAAGATAATAAAAACTAAGTTAAAATCAATTAAAAACTAAATAATGGATTAGAAAGTCGTTATTTGATTCTTAAAATTCGAGAGCGCTTACTAAGTGATCAGATTACATAAATCAATTTTAAACAAACAATCGATATACGATATGTAGGTCGATAGGGATAAATAAACAGTTTTATCGCTGTCTGACTTTTGACAGTATTTATTTTTAATGAAACTCAACAAAATGTCTAACTTAAGGATTGTATGCAATAAATCGGGGCTCTTTACATAGTTATAGATAATTTAAACCTGTTGGGTAGTAAGAATTAACAGTATCTTTATTTTAATCATCACTCGGGTGAGTAAACATGTACGTCATGGCCGCTGACTTTGTATCATCCGTAATGAGTTATTATTTCTGTTAAAAAAAAGGCCATGATTTGTTTAGTTTATTTGTAATTATTGTTTTGATTTTCAGTTTTTGAAGAGTTTTAATGTGTTTATTAAAATATTTACAAGATTGTTTGTGAGGTGAAAGTTTATAAGATGAGCATGTGCCGAAACGGTAGAGTCAAAGTTTCCCATAGAGGTGGGAGGGTAGAGTACAAGGCACGTAAGATTTTCAACATCTAATAATTTTTTATTTTTTGAAAGAGGATTTTATTAATGTTTATCTCTTTTGTCCGACAAAATAAATATTACGGATTAAGTTGTGCTTTTCAAGTAGGTCTAACTAAGTAATTTTTGAATTCAACATATTAAGACCCGCCTCGGTGGCGTAGTTGGCTAACGCGCTTGTCGTGTTGAGCTCGACTGCTGATTACGGGGAGATCGAGGTTCGAATCTCGGTCGGGTGAACTGGGGGTGGTTTTTCCTAAATGGTTTTCCATTCTCCCTCCACGCAAATGCGGGTTCACTTCCTCTGATTCAACCTTCCCAATTCCTAATCCATTAGAGTAATTAGTACTTAAAGCGTATAACCCGAATGGGTAGTAAGACGCGGTGCTAAATATTATTATTATTATTAACATATTAAGCTTTGTTTATGAAGTAAAAGATTCGATCATCGAATCCAGTAAAACACCGAATCCTCGAATCTTGAATACTTGTCAGGATTCAGTAGATTCGAAGATTTGAGTGGCCCATCTCTAATTAAAATTAAAAATAATGAGACTAAATAATATTTCTAGCAAACAATATGAAATAGTAAATGCTTTTTTAATCTAAATGTGGTAAGTTTGGTAAAATATATATTACAATAAGTAAGATCAACATTAATTTCAGACAAGTTAATCAACATAATTCTCTAACTAAATATTAACTAGACTAGTGACAGTTTTGTAGATAAACCTGTTAATTAATATGAGTTTTAAAAACATTCAATATAATGATATTTTCTTGATATTACATTTTTAGTTTACCATAAATTATTATTTTAGGACAGGACCAGTTCAAAATAGTAAAAAGAATCATTCACTTATTTAGTAATCTATTTAGCTATTTTTATTTTCATTACTTTGTCATGGCAATACAAGTAAACAAGTTCTATCAAGGATAATTCAAAATGGATGACAATATTGAATACATTTACCTGTCAAGAGTAGTTTTAAAGCTCTTAGTACAATATTATTGTGAAAATTAATGTTAATTTTAACAATTTGTTAAGTAACCAAATGATTTATAAATGGAAATGCCGAGATTATCTAAATTAAATAGCCTATCCTTACTATTGCGTTCTAAAAATGGATTATTAAGTACATCAAGTGAAAGATCGAAAATGACAAGCCTACAAAACCTTTGATTGCAATATCGAATATAAAGGGCGAGCTCGAAATCCAAGTACTCGCAGAGCCCAAATATTTAGAAACAATTTTAACAAGCAATAATGACATTAGAGGGGAAATTAGAAAAGGATAGATTCAGGAAATTCATAGTCAGTAAGTTGTTGACATCTCGCCTTCTTTCAAAGAATATAAAACTCAAAATATACACAAATATAATACTGGTTGTTCCCTCTGGGTGGTAAACGTGGTCTATGACCTTACATACTCTGTATTCATCACAAGGTATGTTTAGGATAATCAAGTCTCATAGATTACAGAGGGAATGGGAGCGTCTTGAAACGTATCCAAGGTAAACTGGTAAACCCAATGGGAAAAGACCATTGGGAAGACTAGACATAGATGGGAAGATAACATTATAATGGACCTTTAATATTTATTTGGAAGAAGATTCAGGAAAGGTGAATAGAAAATATATAACAGGGAACAAACACAATATGGCAGTTACAAAGTAAAGAAGAACACGGTTCACACTTAACACTGCTGCCACTGGCCAAAGAGATATTAGCTGCCTCTTTAAAAAAGTCAATCGTCCCTGTCCAATCCCCCGATTTAAAATAGACCTGAAAGAGAAATGAGGGGAACTCAATAGAACTAGCTCAAGCAAGGGGTAGCTGACATACTTTTTTAAGTGCAGCATTAAACTTTCGAGTTCCTAATGCCATAGAGTAAGTAATGTGTAATACCACAGTGGCTACAGAAAAGATAGTCAGGTAATTTAAATACTTGGCTAAATAAAGACTAAACAAAAGTGAAAGAAATTTTTTCTCTTATATTAATAAAATGTATCATTTTAAATTATGGTCTCCTTCATATGAACAGTGCTGTAATTACAATTATTTGTAACATGTGTGTTGATTTTCAACCAAATGTATTTTCTTGACATGGTTGAAATACGAGGGTGGTTCGGAAAGTAACCGCCGTTCTAGCCTGGCGCTAGTAGTTGTGCACAGAGCGCCACCATTATCACATCTGCATGTTCTCTGATTCAGTAAGCGTCCATCTGTGACAGTATGAACCTTGTTCTTTTGCACATTTGCTTGGTATAATCTCAAAACATGATCGCTGCAACAAAATATCCCATGAAAGGCAAAGTGCGTGCTGTAATAAGATTTATTTTGGTTCAAAAGTTTCAACAGCAGACATTCATCGTCAATTGTGCACTGTATACAGTCCAAACGTTATGAGTGAAGGTGTTGTGCGGCAACGGGTCCGACAGAACAAACATACATGGTGAAGAAAGGAGTGGCAGAACTGTTGTGAGTAATGATCTTGTCAAGAAAATAGAAGATTTACCATTTCTGAACTTTCTGAACAATTCTCGGAAATTTTTCTTGCGGTTTTGTACGAGGTTGTCACCAATAAATTAGGCTACCGAAGTTCTGTGCTCGGTGGGTACCAAAATTGCTTACAGAGGTCCACAAAATCAAACGAATGGGCTCTGCCTTAGACTTCCTTTCACGCTACGACGTGGAAGGAGAGGGTTTTTTGAAGAAAGTTGTGACTGGTGATGAAACTTGGATGGCGTACGTAAAAGCTAAAATGAAACAGTCGAAGGCCTGGTGCCATACCAATTCTCCATGCCTGCCAAACTTTGTCATCGAGGAAGGCTATGGTTACGATTTTTTGGGATGCCGAGGGACCTTTGTTGGTTGAATTTATGGAATGGGTTATGACGATCACTTCAGATGTCTACTGTAAAAATTTGAAGAAACTTAAGCGAGCCATTCAAACAAAAGTCGCGGTATGCTGATATTCAGTGTTGTGTTTATGCATGACAACGCTCGTCCTCACAGTGCTCGAAAAACTTGAGAGCTTTTAAAGCAATTCAAATGGGACTTTTTTGACCATCCCCTTACAGCCCAGTCTTGGCACCGAGGGGTTTTCATCTCTTCACTCTCATGAAGAAGTGGATTGCATCGCAGCACTTTGATGATGATGACAAATTTCAAAATGCCTTGGAAGATTGGCTAAGTGCCCAGGTGGCCAAATTTTACGAAGAAGGAATTTGTAAATTAGTGAAACGCTATGACAAATGCTTAAATTTAAATGGTGACTATGTTGAAAAATAGTAAAAAGCTGTAGGTAAGATGTTTATGATAAAATATTTTTTCTATGCAAATTTTTTATTTTCAGCTAAACAGAGGTTGTTCTCGAACTGCCCTCGTAATATGGTTTTAAAGTGTTTGTTACCTGCCTCAGTGGCGTAGTTGGCTAACACACTTGTTTCATGTAGAGTCAGACTACCAAGGACGGGGAGATTGAGGTTCAAATCACGGTCGGGTGAACTGGGGTGTTTTTTCCTAAATGGTTTTCCACTCTCCCTCCACTCAAATGCGGGTTCATTTCCTCTAAATTCAACCTACCCACATCCTAATTCTTTAGCGTAATTAGTACTTAAGCATATAACTCAAACGGTAGTAAGACACAATGCTAAATAAATGAGTTTAAAAAAATACAGTGTTTGTTTTTAATACCACTTTTACACAACAACACAAACTATAACTAAAACATTTAATACTGGAAATATAACCTTTAAATTATTTTAGATTTAATAGCTGCAAACATTTAATAAAAAAAAAGAACAAATATGATTGATGTAATAAACAAACAAAAATTAACTTTTACCAAGGAAAGATGTAAGTGTTCCTAAAGGAAAATTAAAAAAGTGTTATCTGTAAAAGCCAGGGAATTTTATAACAAAAGTTCCATCACCATCGTATAGTTGTTTATGACATCTTAAAATGTATTATCAGTCACATAAAATATTTTAAACTAAATCTTGCATGTGACCAATGCTATTTTATATCTACATTTGAGTAAAATGATCCATATTGTTTTTGTTTTTTTGCCAGTGCCGACTTATCGTGTCTCAAATGTCGAGTACCCGCTGTGAGGTGTTCAACTGGATGTTTCTCCCCACTGGGTTGGTTGTCGCCTTGTCACTCCTGCTGCCCGATACACCAACTAATAAGACACTGAACCTGTGCATGTTGTACATATTATCACTCCTTGCTATAGTGGCACACATACACTACGGGACATGTGTGGTGAGTTGTCCTGACTACCTTGCTGGAATTGTGCTATAAACTGTCACAAGGTGTAATGGCATATGTTTTTAACAGAAATGGCTCAAAGCCACTATTTTACAAATACAAATCTCAAACCCTTAAATTTGTTCAAATTCAAATCCAAAATGTTGAATCTGAATCCAAATTTTGGGAAATAAAATTATGATCCTCAGAGGAAATAGAAATATAATGGAATAATAGAAAATAGAAATAGTAAATAAATGTTTTAAAAAAAGTGTATAAGCCAATCATTATAACATTTATACAGAGTTACGAATCCAACACCTTTGCTCAGTTGTCTACTGAGGTAAGAGTCCCTGGTTTAATTCCTGGCATGGCCTTAAAATTTATCAAATTGTTAAAATGTGGGTTTATCCTTTCACAGTGATAAATTAACAGCTGTGGACTGGATGTTGTGCCTGTCCTAGTCTTAAGTTAGATTATAAGGAATATGAAGCTACGACAGGCCTAGCAAGCCGGTATTCATTGGAAAATATATGGCTTGGATAAAAAACTGACCCAGGCCACAGTAATGGATGTAAAAGTAGAACATAGAGATATGTGTTAAATTACTGGTCTGGGTACTGGTCGCGGAGTTTGTTCTATAGTTATGATGGTTCTGAACCACCAATATGCAGTATTAGACTAGATCTTTAAAACAAATTTCAATTGAATTTTTTTCTTTTTAGGATTTAAGTCTTAAATCCGATATTTTCTCAAATCCCAAATATGCTTAAAGATTCGAGGGTGCAATCCCTAGTTTTAAAACTCTATATTTAAGGTAAGTTTTTAGTGAGGGTGTGCGAATATTCAAAATTTTGAAAATTTTTGAATAATTGACAAACGAATATTCGAAACTTCGAATAGCAAGATGAATAGTTGTGTCATAAATCTCTTAAAAGTCCCGCCAGACTATTATGTTTACGTTATGAGACAAGTGGGTAGCCAGATAAACTGGGGAGTGGAGGGGGAATACCGATGTTAGCAGAAAGCAAGATGTGGCCGGTCTAAGCGTTTGATAGAAGGGGGAGGGAGGTTTTATAACTGGGGAGAGACAGACAGTTGGGAGCCACGTGTCAAGGGCGTGAAAGTGAAGGGGGAAGGGCAATATTGCAAGGTCAACCATTTGAGCGCAGCCGCTTTTCAGTCTGTTAGCCGGACAGGGAGGCGACCTAGACAGAATGATGAATATTATGGGGAGTGTTAAAAGACTTGTTATCATTCATTACTGTTGTGTTATTTTAGTAAATTCATTGTTGTTTAATATGACAGTGTCAGAGGTATGAGTGAGACTAGTAATAACATTTAGTATTCAGCCAGTCCCTGCGATGAATGGAGTGAAGATGTCGCTTGGCGGACTGATGTGCAATATATTACCTTCTGGTTCAGTGAGGGAAGCAACAGTAAACTACCGCATTCCTAGTTTCCCGAGTAGCCTTTTCAGTGGTGCATAGGCTTTCAGCTGACAATGGGATTATCTAGGATTCAACCGAACTTTGGGTTGAGGACTAATCATCATACACCAAAAAGTAGGCCCTACATATTAGACAGTGAGAATTACACTTTGAAATAATAAAAACAAAGAATCTAAATATGACCTTGTTTATTAATCACCCCACTATTTTAACCTTTAAAATAATACTAATGTTTTAATGTAAAGACATATATAATCTCTAGTCAAACCAGTTAAACATTCTCCAAGCAATTTTTAAATTTAAATTTCTGTAAAAGAATTATCACAAAATTAAAAAAAAAATTGATTTAGGTGAAACTCGTCTAAAAGACTAGATCAAAATTTTATCTCGATGTCCTGAAATTTTGTTTTGGATTGTTTTTTTTTAAATACCAGATCATGTTTTGAAATAAGTTTTTGCATTTTTTATACTTAAATATGAAATCACATTTTCAATAGGACTTAACTAATTCAAATTATTTTTATCAAAAAGTAAGAAAAATCTACTATTTGATTTGTATCATTCGGTATTCGTTTGAAATTTTGGTATTCAATTCGAAATTATTTGATTTGATAAATAATTCTATTTGCACACTCCTAGTTTTTAGTTTTAAGAACAATCATCATCATTAACTGTTTCCATTCTTTGACCGGATCAGTTTAGTACAATTCCTAAATCTTCCACCATTCTTCCTCCTTTAATTGCACACTTTATGTTATCTGCTCCTCCCACCTCTCTTTTGGTCTTCCTCACGGTCTTTCCCCAGATATATCTCCGCCATTGTCATTGCAGTTACCTATCTTGTTAAAATAACTAGGCAAGAGGTAGGGGGCGATCTTGTTGGAATGGCAGAGATTTGCCAACGCCAACAAGTAACCAGGGGGTGGCCACTGATCAGTGAAAACAGGAGAACCGAGAACTGTGGATCAGGAAAAAAAGAGCTCTTGAATTTGGTTGTCTTTCGGAAATTTAATGGCGAGGACACATTTTAAATAGCTTCTAGAGGCATTCACTTCTCAAACATATACACGGGGTCTTGTAGGAATGGAGGAGATATATTTTTCTTGTTTTTATAATTACTTCTACAGAAATAAGATTCCACTGCCACTAGGTGTAGCACATTTGATTACATACTACTGTTTAACTTGTGTACTTGTGTATACTCTGAATAAGTAGTAAGACGTGGTGGTAAAAAACAACAACTTATGTATGCTTTACTTGTGGCTGAGTGCACACCCCAAGGGGAACAATAACTTCTTTATAAACAGGCCTTACAAAAAGTGTGATGAGTATGTAGAGTAGTTCTATGGTTGTACCCTAAACTATTATTATTTTTCTTTTTTGATGGGGAAGGGAGGAGCCCTATCAATGGTGACTTGTGTCCAAGTCTGCAGGAGATGGTTAGGACATTTTTTTTAACAAAGACCCATCTTGCAATTGTTTAATAAGTTGTATAGTAGTGCCTAACTTAGCTGACGGTTGATTTTGCTAGTCATTTGGCTTCACTGTGTACGATACTTTTAGTGTTTGTTCTAACACAGATTTATTTATAACCTTCATTCATAGCTTGTACTTAATGTAAATGAGACGTCTTGAAATTGCTGAATATGTCTGTGATAATAAAACAGTAATAACACAATTGAGGTTGTAGGTGGTAGGAGTTAGGTATAATTCCAATAGTACTAACCTAGGTATTTACGAGAATTCCAATAGTCTACTAACCTAAGCAATGACGATAATTCCAATAGTCTACTAACCTAAGCAATGACGATAATTCCAATAGTCTACTAACCTAGGTATTGACAAGAATTCCATTAGTCTACTAACCTAAGCATTGGTGAGAATTCCAATAGTCTACTAACCTAGGTATTGACGAGAATTCCATTAGTCTACTAACCTAAGCATTGACGAGAATTCCATTAGTCCACTAACCCAGGAATGGATGAGAATTTCAATGGTCCACTAACCCAGAAATGGATGAGAATTCCAATGGTCCAATAACCCAGGAATGGATGAGAATTCCAATGGTCCACTAACCCAGGAATGGATGAGAATTTCAACGGTCCACTAACCTAGGCATTGACGAGAATTCCAACGGTCCACTAACCTAGGCAATGATGAGAATTCCAACGGTCTACTAACCTAGGCATTGACGAGAATTTCAATGGTCCACTAACCTAAGCATTGACGATAATTCCAACTGTCTACTAACCTAGGCATTGACGAGTATTCCATTAGACTACTAACCTAAGCATTGACGAGAATTCCATTAGTCTACTAACCTAAGCATTGACGAGAATTCCATTAGTCCACTAACCCAGGAATGGATGAGAATTCCAATGGTCCACTAACCCAGGAATGGATGAGAATTTCAACGGTCCACTAACCTAGGCATTGACGAAAATTCCAACGGTCTACTAACCTAGGCATTGATGAGAATTCCAACGGTCCACTAACCTTGGCAATGACGAGAATTCCAACAGTCTACTAACCTAGGCAATGATGAGAATTCCAACGGTCCACTAACCTTGGCAATGACGAGAATTCCAACGGTCCACTAACCTTGGCAATGATGATAATTCCAACGGTCCACTAACCTTGGCAATGACGAGAATTCCAACAGTCTACTAACCTAGGCAATGATGAGAACAGTCTACTAACCTAGGCAATGATGAGAACAGTCTACTAACCTAGGCAATGATGAGAATTCCAACAGTCTACTAACCTAGGCAATGACGAGAATTCCAACAGTCTACTAACCTTGGCAATGACGAGAATTCCAACAGTCTACTAACCTTGGCAATGATGAGAATTCCAACAGTCTACTAACCTAAGCTCTGACAATAATCCCAACAATTTACTAACCTAGGCATTGATGAGGGTTTCAACAGTCTACTAATCTAGTAGGGTCCCTACGATCTGGAAATTCAGGGGGTGGTGGGGAAATAACTGTCAGGGAATCTTTAAAAAGATAAGGGAAATGACAATTCACATCACACTTAGGAAAAAAAACGAAAATATTTTTAGTATTTACTGCGCCATAAGCCACTGCCCCAATGAAGAAAGCTGAGGGACGCTTACCATGCTCAAACTTGCCATGACACAAGCTATGGTAGCATTTTCTTTCAGAAGGTGAACGCAGAAATCTCCTGGCCTACACATGA
Organism: Timema californicum; assembly: GCA_902141385.1. Lineage (NCBI taxonomy): Eukaryota > Metazoa > Arthropoda > Insecta > Phasmatodea > Timematidae > Timema > Timema californicum. Next base: position 24,231 of record CABFOW010005175.1, read on the forward strand.
CAACTCTCCTAACTTTAGTGACCCATTGTTTTGGTTCTTGTTCAAGGTTTGGCATCGTTATAGTTGTATACAGTGCATTAGGGCTGATTATGCTACACCAGCAATGTCTAACAAAAAAAAAATGTTTTTAACCAGCTCTGGTTAAGCCCAGATCATTTTCCTGAATTCTCATACTGGATCGATGGCGTTGAAAGTAATAAGTCGCAGGTGTTTTGTAAAGCATGCAAGGAAAAAAGACTTAAGTAGTACAGGAAAGCAAGCATTAGCTTCCCATTCAAAAAGACCAACTCATACAAAAACTCTTGAAACTTTGACAAACAACGCTCTTTGTTGATTTTTTTCTCAAAAAGTCAAGTGATTCAGGTTCATCGAGCTCCCCTGTTTCAGCAGAATCTCTGGTACACAAAGACATTCTACTTAGTGGTGATTCGGTTGGTTACTCGAAAAGTTTCTATGTTTCATCAGAAATTGTAAAGCCGCAGAAGTAAGCTGTTGCCAAAAGGGAAATTAGTGTAGTGCCTCGAAGAAACCATAACACTTTTGTTATAAAAGATGATATAACTAAGGCGGAAGTAATTCGGGCTATGCAAGTTAACAAAAACATGTATTTTAATTCATGCAATAATTTAAGTACAATTTTTCAGTTGATGTTTCCCGAGTGTCCCATTGCCAATGCCTTTACCCTTGGTGGAGACAAGGCTGTATACTTCATTGTGCATGGCTTGGCTCCATTCTTTCATAACAATTTACTGGACCGTCTAAAATCATGTAACAACTTTGTAATTTGTTTTGATGAAGCGTTGAATACAGTTATTCAAAGAGGACAAATGGACATTGTAACAAGATTCTGGGACAAGGAAAATCATAAAGTCATCAGTTGTTACTTAAACAGTGTGTTTTTCGGTAGGAGCACCACTGAAGAATTACTGAAGCATTTTCTGGATGGTATTTCTCCTCTTCCACTCTCTAAGTTGATACAAGTGTCAATGGATGGCCCAAAATCTGTCACAAACAATGAAGTATGTAGTTTGCTAAATCTGGGACCATGTGGGCTTCATGTTGTTCATGGTTCCTTGATAACAAGAGTGGAATCTCTCACTTGGGATGTAGGTAGTTTATTGCATCACACGTACTACCTGTTCACTGACTCTCCAGCTCGTCCAGCATTGTTTACCCAGTTGACAGGGTGTACAACCTTTCCATTGAAGTTCCGTGGTGTGCGGTGGTTAGAAAATGCAAAGGGCTTTCAAAGGGCATTACACATTAGGGACCGTGTTGTTAGGTTTCTCAAAGAAGCAAAACTTCCTAAAACAAAAGCTGTAGAGACACTGAAAAGAGCAGCCTATGATCCATTCCTAAAGTGTAAACTAGCTTTCTGCAAGACAATTGCAGATGAATGTCGGCCTTGCCTACAATGGTTCCAGACATAAAAACCAATGACTCCATATCTCTTTGAAACTGTAGAGAAACTTCTAAGATGCCTTATAATCGTTGCGTGAAACCTGATCTGACGAAGTGCATGGGTTCAAAGTTACTGTCTATCGACACAAAAAAATCAGAAAATTTGATCCTTAGCAAAAATATTGATGTAGGATTTGCAACAAAACGATTTGTTAGGAGAAACTACAATCACAGCAACAGAAAGACAAAAACTAGAATTTATACATGAGTGCCACATTATGTTAACCACCATGATTGCAAAACTACAAGAAAGAAATCCCTTAAAACAGAAAGCTGTGGCAGGTTTGTCTTCATTAGAACCTTGTGTTATTAAACACTCACCTCAACTGGGCTAGAAGAGATTTTTTTCTTTTGGAGAAACTCAATCATGCAAAATCATAAATGATGCTCTGGCTGAAAATGCCAAGAAAGAATACTTGCAGTTTTGCAACCTAAAAAAAATCTCATCTTCAAGAAATGTTTTGTCCTTGTGACCAGTTTAGTGATGAAGTAGGACTTGACACTAGTTATGGTAGCTTTCTAATAGGAAATGCAAACTACAAACATCTTTGGGAAGTAATAAAGATTTGCTTTGTCTTGTCGCATGGGAATGCAACTGTTAAAGGTGGTTTTTCAGTCAATAAATCTTACTGGTTGAAAATATGCATGAAAAAACAGTCACTGCACAGCGACACATTCATGATGAGATACAAGAAGCAGGAGGGATTAAAAACATACACATTAGCAAAAAGAAACGCTATCATGAATATTTGGAGATGAAGCAGCAGGAAAGAAGTGAAGAAGACAAGAAGAAGGCAGAAAAGAGGAGATTAGATATACAAGTTAAAGATTTAGAAAGAAAAATATTAATGTTGGCAACTGAAGAGAAATGAGAAGCAATAAAAGTGGATTTGCAAGAAATGAAGAAGAAAGATGCTTCACTTTATTAAATCTAGCATAGTTTCATATTGTATAACAATTGTGATAATTTTAATAAAAAGAAAATTGACTTGAGACATGACTAATATGAAAGCAGATACAGTTCCTCCTGTTGTGAGATATTCAGTTCAGGATATGGACAGTTTAGGTAAAATAAAACTGTAATGATACCAAACGTTTTAGTATGTTCTTAGTGGCCTGTTTTTTAGTATTTCTGCACATAATACCAAAGTGAATTAAGTTTTTTACAACTTTTTAATAGGGTTAGATATATTTTATTAGTTTCGCATCATTTTCCCTGAACTGATTGGCAAGGCGTCTGCTTTATTATTCTTCCATAAGAGGTGAGGCAAGGTCAGCTGTAGAGGAGGAGGAGGCCAAAAAAAATTTAACTAAATTAATATTTTCACATGTATAGTATCGTAAAGTTATAGTAGAAATTTTATGAGTAGTTGGTCAGAAAACTTGGGAAAATAGTCTGGGAAAAATCAGGGAGAATTTTTTTACGAATACTGTAGGAACCCTGCATTGGCGAGAATTCCAACAGGCTGCCAACATAGGCAACAACAAGAATTCCAACAGTCTAATAAACTAGGTATTTACGAGACTTGAAGTGAAGCAATCTCAGGGTGCGCGAGAGAAGCCCATGCCTCCATCGTTGGAAGAGAGTCTCCAAGAGCTGCTCTCATCCCTGGTGCCGCTGAGCTGTTGGCTACTGCTTCGACGTTGCGAATCCTTTCTTCGAAGGTCTGGGAGAGTTCCTGGATAGCCCTGAAGAGTTGTGGTTAAAATTGAATGGGTTTAGTGCTTAAAGCACACAACAAAGTGTCATATATATAGTCATTCACATACATTGCAATAACATCATCAACAAAATTGAGAATAAAATATGTGTTGACGAAAAATACAAAAATACACAAACAACATATTAAAATATAATTACAATGTTGGACAATAAATTAAGGATAAAAACCAAGTTTCAATTCATCACCGATGTTAAATAGTTAAATCGAGTCGAGTGTTTTAGTTACAACAGTCGAAACAAAAAATTAAGTATAGGTTGAGTATCAAATCCAAGTCTTATCTTGTTTCAGTCCCGTTACTCCTTTGTTTGATATTCAGTGATTAGAAGAATGCTGATTCAAATACTGCCGACATGTTTTGATCTACTTGATAACATATTCATGGCCAATGTAAAATGGAATTAAAGAACCATGGTGACAAATTTTTATTTAAAATGAGTGTAAATACCAGAAAACTGTCGTATAACAATGAATTTTAAATACAATATGATAAGCAAACAACTTTACTAAAGTTGTTGAGCGAGACACAAAGTGTTGTGTACGACTGTAGGATGGAGAATGACCAGGGTGTGGTTGGAACAAACGGGTTGGTGGTAAAAAACAAGAGACTAATCAAATAGCGGTATAGCATTAATATGAGCATGGTGTTAACTGTTGGTAGGGAAATGACTAAGGAAACGATGACTGTACGATAGTCAGGAACAGCAAGGATGGATAGATTTATCGGAAAGATATAAAAGTGAGGGAACAAGAAACTAGTCTTCTCGACTCCGGCTCGGACGGTCATTATCTACGTTGGAAGGTAGAGCAGGATAATCGAGGTTATAGGATTTTGATGTTTTAGGTAAATGTGTTAATGCATTCATAAGAACTTGATTAGATGGTTGTGCACTGACCACTCACCACTGGTCGTACTTGCTTAGGTTGCATATTAATTCTCAAGTTCTATGACAAAAATATTTTGTGGCAAGATTTATATATTAGTATTCTACCAGAAAAGACAGCATATAAATTTACAAACGTTACTAAAACTATTTTCATATATTAATACATTAAGTCATATAATCTGCGACTATTAGTTTAAAAAAAACCTTTCTTACCATATCATACTCTACTATAATTTATTTTAGTATAGTTGAGGATACTATTAAAGAATTTACATTAATTTTGATCTTTTGCTATTCTAGGTTCGACAGATGTGCAGACACTTTAGGATTAACTGTTTCCAGATTCGGCAACACGGACAATGACTGTTAGCTGACAACACGTGTTAAATAAAACAGAAAGTCAGAAAAAGAGAACCCATAGTCAATAACTTTAAACATTCAAAATTAATAATCAGAACCTAGAAAAGAAAATGTTAGGACATTTAAATTAACATGTGTGTTGAAAAATCCTTTGAAAATATTTTGCATAAAAAAGATAAATAATGATGAAACATTGTTTTGTTTTCAAAACATGGCAGTTTTTAAAAGAATCCTTAAGTTTGTAAAGTAGACTATCAAGTTTCACTTTTGGCAAAATATGATTTGTAAATACATTTACATAGTTTTTTGTGATATATAAAATCTGTTTACAAATGTGATCTTTCTTTGCTCTAATTTATTTACGAGTCTATGTTGAGTTTAAATAGCTTAATTTACTGTTTATTTTTATAATGTGCTTCTTCTAATTAATATTTCATTCCATTATTATTACATGTTGTTTGTTATTTGTATTTTGTTATTCTTAATATGCATTTAAAACAAATAGTTACCATATCATCGACAAAATGTGTTTGTTTGGTTTATGAAAGTATCATCTTTCTTATTATGTTCTAATAGCATCTAACAGTAGATGATAGTTTTGGAATATCACATGTTGTGAAAACCAATTTGAGGAAATTTGTAAATTAGTTCAACCATTTTAACCAAAATGTGACAAAGTTTCTTAAAACATTTCTTACACAAAGTAAATATTTATTCCATGTTTCAAAATAAAACACTAGAAAGTAGACGAATCCTATTCTTGAGTATGAATATTAGCAACTACGGTAAACATGAGAGGTTTACTTCACTAAATTAATTCCTAAGTTGCTATATAAAATAGCATTAGTAGCTAAACGTTAGCCATTTTGGTCACGCTGCATTTATTATAAAATGTATCCAATCGATTGAGGCTTGGTTGTTAAGTTTGTTCTATAATTATGTTAGGCAAAATAACAAATAAGAGCTATAAAACAAGTTCTAATTTAAAAATATGTAAAAACCTTTTTTACCATTTTCGAATCTCAACATGGATATTTTCTCTAACATCCTAAAGGATTTAAAAGTCCCATACCTTTTATAAAGCTTCCATTTATTGTTACTTCATATAAAAAAGTGTAACTCTTAAAGGAAAACCTCTTTTCACTCTCAAGGGATAAGTTTGTACCTATATTTATGTTTAGAAAAATCTTGACCTTGTTTTCTATTTTCAGCAGTGTCGAATGAACTCTGTTTCTTCTCACTACTCAAATATTATTTTGTCTGTCATGCTCTTTGTTCTTGTCACACTGTTCTGTAGTTCTCTATTTACAATTTCCTTTTCAGTGAATCGACAAGTACTGGTATATATTTTTTAGTGGCATTTTATGTGCGTTTTGAGTTTTTATACTCCATATGTTTTTAAATATATATATATATTTTAGTTTTGTTAGAAGCGAGGGCATGTCACTTACAATCGTGTAGTGTTAGTACTTGATGTAAATTATGATGCGTTCTTTTGTGACAAATAATAGGGATTTAATTTTTCTCTTAAAACTTTGGTATGAAATTAGGCTTAACATTATGATTATTCTTTGTTTCTGCAAGCTCAGGTTTCTTCATGGAAGCTCTCTTAGAAAGCTTATGAATTCAAGTCGATTAACTATATAGTTGGGTGACCTGGTGGTCTAGGGGTAAGGTGTCAGACTTCTATGCTGGCGGCCGGGGTTCGATCCCCGGTCCCGGCAAAGATTTATCTGATTACCAAACCCTTCCTTCACCTCTGACAAGACAGCTTGTGAATGTGAGGAATGCCAGGTCTCCACCGTGGTTCGGATTCCACGTTAAACTGTAGGTCCTTCATTTCATCTCACAATCACCCTACCATTGCAC